>LIEC01012518.1:0-54922 GCA_001925005.1 Drosera capensis | reverse complement strand
ACTCTCAATCCCCAGAATTTAACACTTGAAAAGTTGAACCAGCAAACAAAGATGATGATAGTAGATCAAAAACCATGATGCAATGCTAGGTAACCCCAAGATGGAGGATCCCAGCATGAACCATTATACTTAGCAGTGACAAGGATAGAGACCCGAATAAGCACCAGACAACGTTTATGGATTGATACTATCTATCATGATAGTATAACAAAGATACACGACATTCTAGCTCACTCATCAGGTGAGACTCAACTCTTTCGAAATTCTAGAAGATATCGGGGTGAAAGCGTCTGGGAATCGAGCTGCTGTGTTGGGCCTGCTTGAGATGCATCCTCAGAGTATAATTAGTCACCTGCAAAAATCACAATCTCATTAGTTGACACATGGAGAATTGGAACTCAAACTCAGGATGATGAAATAATAGCAGCTTGACATGGTATACATTGCCCGAGTCAATCTCGGACCATAACAGATCTAAATCCCACCCTTCCTGTTCATATATGATTCCCTAATTTCCCTGCAAAAGGGTCTCAACAAGTAAGGACTGTTGCGCACCTCGAGGTTTCTCAACTGCTCCTGATACTGAGGCACAAGCTGTTTCAGGTGCTGCAGTTCCTGGGCCATGCCTTCATACTCCTTTTGACGCTCATGTTGAATGACCACAGCTTGTTTGAGGATAGTGTTATGTTCCTTAAGCACCGAAATTTCCTGAAAATACAATGACAATTTTGAGGATTTCCAAAAAGAAAAAGAAAAAGAAAAAAGAAGACAACTGGAACACTGCAACCAGAGAATGCAAAGAGGGCATCAAAACTCCATGCGACACATATAAGAAAAGTTGACCTCGTGAATTCACTACTGTTGGTCAGAAAGGGAAAAACAGCTCACCAGTCAGCGTATACCCATAACAATCTTACAAAGAAGCAACTAAAAGTATACATCTACACAAAGCAGACTAGTTTCTCGTATGTTTTATACAGTTAATCTACTCCAAAAATGCTACATCTGGATCTCCAAGAGCATTTAAGAACTTGAAAGCATAGATTAGTACAACAAATAAGCCACGGATATCACGGCACATTGATCAAGTTCATACCTTCATATTCTAGTTTCGCTCATATATTACTCAGTCAAGAACATATAGAATTTTCAAAAAGCTCAGCATGCTATTATACACTAAGATGGACTACCTTCTGATAAGTTTCTGCAGCCTCAACACGTGCACGAGAACTGATGGATTTCTCCAGAAGCTCCAACAACCTAGCAGCTCTAGCTCGAGCATCATCCAGGGAACTAGCATTCGTCATTTCCCTTACAAACCATTCCACCCACTCAGCTCCGTCTGCTGGTAGAGTATTCTGATTCGTAGGATCCTCAGAGGTGGCAACTCCATTAGCATCAACACCATCTGCAAAGCTCAAGCACAAAATTTCCAGCGTGTAAGAAGCAAATAACAGTTACATTTTCGTAGACAAGCCAAAGACAAGATCAATCTCGAATTAGTACCATGTGTATGACAACAGTGAAAAGGGAGTATACCTTCTGCAGTATTATCTTCCGGTTCAGCAACTGGAACTGAATTAACCTCACAAGACCCAATGTGGAGCTCATGCAACCTCTTGATAGCAGCATCTATGTCATCAGCCGATTCTTCCAGCACTTTATCAAGAAGCTGATAAATGGAAAAACCAATTGGCCCAAAAAAAAGAGGTGTCTTCAGAACAAGCAATAGGGGATATCGATATAGAACCATAAGCAACTAATCTTCATTTACACAATGAGAAATACATTCTTATTCAGTACTTCAGCTACATCCTCAATATGCCAGCTTCCATTTGCGCAATACAGAGAAACCCAAGGAAAGGAAATCCTGTGTTTAACTCATTGCCGAAGATACTGGCATTGAAAGGTAACCACGAAAACCTAAGGCAACCTATTTAGTATATGGCTCAAGCTACACTCAAGGAATCAGAACTATTGCTCCCCACCAGATCCCAATAATCATTCCAAAAACACCGATTTGACAAATACCACAGGGGAAATCAGTAATCACACCAAAAATTATCAGCAAGCGAACCCATATAAATCAATTGATTCCGCAGATCTCAATCACCAGAATTCAACTATAATTCAAACCAAATCTAAACAATACCAATAACAAACCAAATTCCACCCATCAAACAAGCTCAACAAAACCCAAAAAACAGCAGCCAAACACCACAACAAATCAAAC
The DNA here is from genome assembly GCA_001925005.1 of Drosera capensis. Lineage (NCBI taxonomy): Eukaryota > Viridiplantae > Streptophyta > Magnoliopsida > Caryophyllales > Droseraceae > Drosera > Drosera capensis. Next base: position 52,689 of record LIEC01012518.1, on the reverse strand, counting down.
ACCAATCAAGACACAAAATACAACCTTGAGGTCCATATGAGGAAAAGCCTCTCTCAACCTCTCTAGAATACTATTCCTCGGAAGCGGCGGCGGCGAAAACGGAGAAGACAAAAACCGCACCGGCGACGACCACCGAATCTTCTTAGAAACAGAACCACCACCAACAGGCGAAGAAGCCGATGAATCCTCAAAGAACGATCTCTTCCCACACACTGCCGCAGACATTATTCTTCTCCTTCTCCTTCTTCACCTTTTCTCCTCTCGATCCAATCCCAGAGTCCCCTATCTCTAAGCCCCCTCGATCAACTCGAATCGTTGCCGCCACCGGGGAAATTAAGACCGAAAAGGGGAGATTCGGAGGTGGAATCGAAGAGATTGGGGTGAAGATTGAGGATTGAGAGTGATACTTGGTGATTTGGGGGTTGGATATGGGGATTAGGCATAGGGTTTGAGATTTGGGGATTTTTTTTTTTGGATTTGGAACGGTGGGTTGAAGGGGGAGAGAGATCGATGATGGTGAATTTATAGGATTTTTGTGTGTGAAAAAGGTGTACGTTGACTTGAGGGATGGAGATTTTTTTTCGTTTTCTTTTTGTGTTTATCGATCGAGGGTTGGAGATGCTTCTAATCGTGTTGGAGGTTGTATCGTGAAAGTTGAATATGAAATTGGTTTTGAGATATCAAACTCTCTATATAAAACTTCTGGTGTTCCATGATATAATCAATGAAGAAAATATATTATTTTTCTTAGCAAAAAAAAAAGGTATAGTATTAAATTTTTTTTAACCCAGTGACGATAGCTATAGCATGAGGTAAGATTTATAATCTTAAATTTTCATAATTCTACTTGAACATCCTGTTATGAGGAACTTGAGACGTTTCATCGACATATGGTTTTTATTACAAAATTGAAAAATATGTAAAAATAACCATTGAAAAAAAATAAAAAACCATTGATTCTATGTCATATGTTATTTGCTTTTGCAACTTTCGTGTGGCATATAACCTTGATGTGAATCATGTGATCATAAATCAAGGCAACTTCATTCGGGTTAAGACACGCATTTCATGACTTTAAGACCATAGCGATCACACATTCATCCCACATTCACATGATAAACATGAGGAATCACTATTGCCCATCAAAATCACAAAGCCAACCATATACGTAGCTACCCGTACATATATATACTGCATTGCGATACCAAAAGATACCACATAACCGAAAATTCCGTGGCCCAAGTCCTAAAGCAAAGGGAACCTGAGGTGCTATCACGATCGCATGATAGTTTCTAGTCGTCACAAGTCTCTACAAGGCAAGACAAAACCTTGAAGGATAGACGTCGTGTTTGAATCATTTACTTGTAGTGCCTCGCCCAATGGAGTATGAAAGCCAGCGTCTGAAGAAGTGTCTCAACCTAAATTCAGGAAATTGTGACTGCTCATCCTCCTTGTCATCATCAATATGACTGAGGTTGTCAGCCGATGTTAGATTTTCATCAGCTCTAGCTTGTTTGTTTGTCGTCTTGCGAGCAGTATGTCTAGGCAGTGACCTGCACAGGAAAATGATCGGCAAAGCCACTCTTCTGCTGAGATTAGGATGGTAAGTGCAAATCGAGGTAATGACGGAGTACAGATAAGAAGAGAAAGGAGTCAAGTACTGTGTCAAGTTAGGCACAAAATTCTGTGAAATACTCACATAAAGGGTGACCTTGCAGAAGTGTACACTTCTTTGGAGTGGCTTTTACGTGGCTTGTAGTCGATGGTCATGTGCCTGACAAAGTGAAGCTGTGAATAGCCAATGGAAAACATTTTAGTGAAGTGTAAACACACAAAAAATCTCCAACATATTCAGTGCATATAACATCAATGAGTCTCCAGAGATCAATATACAGAAAATCAGAAAGCTAGAATCAGAGACTCAGAGCGCTGCTCGGAATCCTCAACGACGCCCAGATATTTATCAACCGTAGAGATCTCCATGTAAATAACATAACTTGCGGAGGTTAATATACAGATATGAAGGATGTCCTCCAGGAACAAGCAATTAGTTTGATGACTAAATCTGGAACTGCTGGTTGATAGAAGTATATTCTACATGGCACACATCGCATTGGTTTGATGATAATTGATTTTTGTCATAGATCACCGGCTAAAACCACACATATATCTGATACTTAAAATAAACATGAACTATTCTCAAAAGATTCTCAAAGGATGGATGGAGAGATAGAATTAGCACTCTACTTCTAATCAATCAAAACCCCGAGATTTAAATGATCTTTACCTGATCACCATCAGTAATTCCATACTGTCGTATCAAAGCCTTATCATTGGTGAGTTTCCGGTCATCGAAGCATAAGCAAAAGTGACCCCACACATGTGACCTGCTCGCATTCAAGAAAGATCTCAGTTCATCGCATTCACAATCTCATTCCAATTCAAACCCAGAAGTCCAACGCACATCTAATCTAAGTCAGAGTTCAGTAGTGCGCGTCATTTTCTAACCAGAATTGGAAAAAACGTATTGAAAAGAAAAGGAGAGGGAAAAACAAAAAGCATTATCGAGTGCACTGTGTAGCCTTTGGCCCTTCTCAACGATGAGATTTATGAGTGTGTTTTCCTCTAATGTGGATGACAACTGACAAGGAACAACTATGTATTGGAACTCCACGTTCTACATACCATGCATGCCAAGTAGGAGAAGACATTCACTAAGCTACAGTAAACTATCTTCTAAGGACAACAAGACCTTCTCCCTCCTTATTCGTATCGGCTGTTTACTGATCTAAGATAGAATGTATCTACCAATGAACATTTCTTTCATCATTTCACAAAAATTACAGAGTCTGATGTTGAAAAGAGCTAAAGCCACTTGGCCAAAGAATTTCGATTCGATGAAGCAAGTTACAGCAACATTCAAGTAGTCAAGAAAATCTGATGTGAAGTGCGGCATGATGATCAAATGATATAGTGCCGGGATACTCCTATTTGCATCAGCATCAAAAACAAATCACGGAAATGACTGATCAGAAAATTACCATGAAACCTCGGATCCATCTTCCTGTGCTGACAAACTAAAAACCTCTTCTACCGCTATTCTGAGATCAGAGACTTTGGCATTCTTTGCGACTTGAACATCTGTGAAACCACAAACTTAATCTGATCAGAAGACACACAGAAGCAATCATACACAAATCATGCATTCTATCTATGCTCACACTGACCAGGGATTTTCTACCATAATAGATACATTAAATTATACTCCAACAAATGTAAAAACATGAGTGCATTAAGAAACTACAATTATCATATAAAAGACACTTTCCTCATCAAGCGCCCGAAAAAAAAAAATCACACCCTAGACCTGGAATCACGATACAGGAAACCCATGGACTCCACAGGAAACTTAAAATGACATATAAATTTCTAAGTTTCTTTCTCCTATTGAACTAGTCTTTATCATTTAGACTCTCCTTTCAGACTCTCTAACACTCATCCACCCAATTTTCCTGTTTCACTTATGTCCCATATATACTATTTCCTGTTCATCATAAATGTTAGACATAGTAATGCTCAGGTGACAAAGTACTGTTACATTGAACACAGCATTATAGAAGATGCAGAACATAATACATCACACTGTTTATATGTTTATGTACTGGAAACCAGAACTGGGCGTTCACATTGAGCAGAACCATTTAAACGAGCCTTGAAATCAGAATCGGATAAAACATGATACACCTAATAGCATCACGTCGCCAACCAACAACAGGTTAACTCATGGTTTCATCATAACAATACCGTTCATCCTTGTAAGCTGAACCAATCAAATGACTACAGGTTCCAACCTACCTTAACAACACAGTATTTATCTATTATATACGATCGACTACAAGTCTACAACCTAAGACAACTGAATCATTTCCCTTCGTCTCGAGCCGTATGTCAATATCACACAAGATCACTAAATCCATGTCATGTATGACTCTCCCTTCATACTCCTTACAAGTCTTCGTCTGCGTCTCACAACAAAACCACTCTTCACATGTCCCTATCATGTCTCGGGATCTAATATCCACCCATCCAAACCCTAACATTCTTCCACCGATTCAACATCGCAAAATCTCATTCAATCATCAATACAACAGCAACCAACCGCAACAAATCTCACCGACCAGAGCGAAAACCTAACACATTGACTCTCGCAACAACGTTCAGTTTCCCCGATCAGTCAAAACTTTCGGAGACCGAAATCAATGCAATGAAACAACACCAAAACTATAAATCACAACAGAACACCGAAGACGAATCGATCGATCCGCTCTCACCGAAACGAGAGCCATCGAGCTTGAGAACAGAGAGTCCAATGACGCGCCGAGTCCGGATTCTCTGAAACGAACCCCGATTCCGAAGAAAAGGCGTCGTCTCCTCCGCCAATTCGATCATCATCACACCAACAATCCACACAACAACCAATATACACAAAGCAAAACAAAGCGACTCGAGAGTACAACGAGTCGATGAGAGGAAAAAGTCGAAGAGACGAGACAAAACTCGGCGGTGGCGGCGGAGGCGGAGGCGGAGCGGAGAAGAGACCGTTGCGGTGAAGGCGACGATTGGGGAGTCCGTACAGTGCGGGCGAGGGAAGGGATTCTGTGGGTGCTGGTGTACCGTAAAATATTCGCTTTGGGATCCTTCACACGCTTGATATGATTGTTTTGTTTCGAAAGAAGATAGACGCCTTTTGGTTAACAGGCGTTGCTTTGGGTGCATACAACACGATTAGTATAAGTTAGATATACTGACAGTTTTATTGTGAGAATTGTTAAAATAAAGTTTGATTCATATGGGAGATGATCAATTTTTATTTTTTTAATAAATTATCATAAAATATTAATAAAGATAATTTAAGTTATTTCAATTTGAGTACAATGATGTAATTTTTCTTCTATATTAACAAAACAAATAAAATTTCTTAAAATATATATTAAATCATAAACAAAATTATAATTAATTGAAACAATAGAGTATGATTATTTAAAATAATGAAATTTAAAATCAATTATAGAAACAAAACAATAGAATCTAAAATCAAAATCATCATATAAAAATACATCACTATTGAAAAAAGAATCTTAAATATTTTGTATAAAAAAATCGGAAAATAAATTCCTCTTTTTCTGTGGATTTCAGTTTTCTACCCGCAACTCTTCGTTTTGAAGCATGGACAACCATATGAAACAATTTAAATTCTTTAACCCAAAAGTACAAATCAATAAATCATAATAAAAAAATTATACTATTTTCGCCCCAATAGAATTAGAATCGATTAACTTATCACTATAATTTATTTGTGTGTTGATTTTGATTGTGAAGACTAAATTATCTTTTTGATTTTTCTGAACGAGAAAAGTAAGAAAAAAAAGATAAAAAGAAAAAATAATGAATGAGTTGACATGAGATAAAATAAAAAAATATAAATATTATAATATTTTATAAAAAAATTATCAATATGATAATATCATAATTTTATTAAGATATTCTTATTTAATAAATATTTTAATTTTATAGGTCGAAAAAAATATCAAACAAACGCTTACACTTTGCAAACCTAGATAACCGCCTGCTCCTCTTTTAGTGAGGGGCGTCATTCCTCAGCGCTCCTAAAATGATCAATATGATAGATTTATTATCCCTATTTTATTTCTTACCCCTTGTCAAATTCCTGTATTTCTAAGAATTGAAAAATGCATTCTCCATCTCACTTTTGTCATTATTTTTAAAAAAATTTAACACATATATAAATTCGTATTCAAAATCAATTAATTATCTATATTATGAAATGGATGAAGTATATTTTTAGAAACGAGCATATACGGCTAGCGGTAGAGAAAGTCCACCCCTTGAGATAAAATGAGTATAGCGTTGTTATAGTTTGGTATACTTGCTTCATGATTTGGTTCTATTTTAAAAGAAAATGATTATAGTTTAGAATAAAATAATTCTAAAATTATATTAAAACTTTTTGTTTTAATATTTAATTCTTTTTTAAAACTACATAAAAATGATTCTTAAACGAAAAGGTGATATGATAACAATGGCTATATTTAGATTTGATTTCAAATTTGCAATCAATTTTGACTCGGACTATTTTTTCAAGGAATTCGGATAATGATTTAAACTTTGTTTTTCAATTTGATGTCAAACTATAATTTTATTATTATATTTGGTTCATGTTTGGATCCAGTGAATCAAGGTCCAAAAATATTACACTGGATTAATATAACGTGATAATTTATATATATATATATTGAAAATTTTGATATTTAAATGTTCCTTTTATCTCAAAAATTATTATCATTTTGTCAAATCAAATTGTTCAGTTATATTTGTAATACTTTTTCATGTGAAAAAGCTTGTTCTTAAAAATATATTTTTACCCTGACATTATGTCACATCTTATTACACACTAGTGCACTAATTGTTTTCTCTCATTTTTTTTATGTCTTCTCTCATAAGGGTAAAAATCCAACACAATATAATTCTATATCTTTATTTTATCTCAAATTATTAAAAAAATTATGAGAAAAAACAATGAAATTCATTGTTGAAATTAGATTTATTATAACAATTTAGAGATGAGATAATAGAGATATCCAATACAATACAAATGTGCTGCAGTAACAGCAGGCTGCATACACCTCCTCCCACAAATTTAAAAAATTAAGTATTTTTTTTAATTTTAAAATTCACTTTTTTAAAAAATAGTCACAATTAGTTTTTGAAACTGTAAGGGGGCTACATCCTGCAAAAGTGTAACTATTGCAACCCCTATAATCCCTGTTGAATAAGGGTGAAATTCACTGTGACATAAAGAGTATCATAGTAATATGATTTTTATCCATGATGAATAAGGGTTAGTTTTAGTGATAAACAAATTTCTACTCACAAATATAATCAAGGTTTCCCCCAAGATGAGATTGTTTAGAGATACCGTAAATTTACACTATTTCTTTATTGAAAAAATTGGATAAGATGTGTTTAATGTAAACATTATTATATTTTTTAAAATAAACACCTATTCATCCCTCTTCCTACCTTCAAAACTCTTGTTTAGCGTATACATGTGGTATAATTTTTCCAACTTGTGATGATATTACAACTTAATTTCTCATAATTCAATCATTCACATTTAAATTGGTGATTAAAAAATAACATGAAGAACGGATACGTCATTAAAAAATATAAGCAAATTTTTTGTTTGGCTGTATACAGAAGTAAGAGTATACGACTTGCACCAAAACTAATGACTTATATAAAGAACACAACTTTAGTACTTCAAATAACCATACTTCTTTCACCACCAAGACGTCAACACTTGGAAAATTAATCATATGTGAGATGATCATGACATTTGGCAGACATATGAAAGAACTTACACAAGATTAACTGATCAAATCACTTGATCACAGCCCAAATGCATGAAGAGGACCTGGAATCTGTATCCGAATTCGAATCCAAGCCATGGATTCAGAATGAGATGAAATGAACACATCTATTCATATTCATCATAACATAAAATCCAAAAACCCACCAAGAAAATCCAAACCTAGACGATTCAAGAAAACAGTCAACACCAGAACTATTAATTTAGCGTTACAAACCAATCATCACCATCAGCATAACACAAATTAAAACTCATGCCATCACTCTAAACAAAGAAATCCAAACTTCAAACAAAACCATATCTACTTTCTTGAATGGCTGGTTTTCATTCACTGACTCGGCCGCATAAGGTTGCAAGCCATAGGCATGTAAGCGACACTGGTATGTGTTTCTCGGCCTAGAAATCAGCACTTTGTACTTGTAGTATCATGTCCGAGCTACCTTCGCCGTCATCAGAGAAGTCACTTTTATCATCAAGTTTCAAAAACATATTCTTTTCCAGCTCGGCTAACATCTCTTTGGCTTCTCCTTTGAGAAGCGCCACAACCTCCGGCATTGTCGGCCTCTTCTCGGGCTTTCTCTGCGAGCAAACGAGGGCAACAATGACAGCTTTTTTCAGCTCCGTCTCATCATACTGTCCTTTCAGTTTCGGATCTGCCATTTCGTTGAATCTTTTCTCAAGGGCTAGCGGGAAGGCCCACTCGGTGATTGGTCGCGACTGTGATGCGCTGATCTTATGCAGTGGTCTCCTGCCGCTGACAATTTCAAGTAACAGGATGCCGAAGCTGTATACATCACAGCTCTCTGATGCCTTTCCTAGCATAGCGTACTCAGGGGCAAGGTAGCCAAGGGTGCCTTTGACTCTTGTTGTCACATGAGTGGCACCATCTGGGATGAACTTGGCAAAGCCAAAGTCTGCAACCCGAGCCTCAAAATCTGCATCTAGAAGGACATTACTGGCTTTGATGTCACGATGGATGATATGTGGTGTTGCCTGATGGTGAAGGTAACTGTATCATGAAAACAAAGTACAAAGCTAGTAAGTCCAAGATAGATATATACTCGATTCGATCATTGGTTGATTGTTATATAAACTTGTCAAATTTCTCCAAGCGGCCGTCTTAATCATAGTTGCCTATTTTGTATAAAGTATATAAACCACCACCAAGGGAACTGCCTAGTCCTTGCCTAGCCACCTAGGCACAATAAAGACATCCAGGACATCACAGGAAACCTGGCATCTTGAGAACATAGAGGGTTGCAGGGAGAAAAAAAAGGGGAGCTTAAATGAAAGAAAAGAACACTTACGCGATTCCCTCAGCTGATCCAATAGCAATATTCATCCGCCTATGCCAATCAAGTAGGCATTCAGAGGAGTGCTGGCCATGCAGGTGAGATAACAAGCTTAAGTTTGGCATGTAGTCGCATATGATCAGCCGTTCTTGCCCTTCAACACAATAGCCACGTAAACTGAGCAAATTCTTGTGTCGAACTCGTCCTAAAATTTCAACCTCCACAGCAAACTCCATCTCTGCTTTGTCACTCCAGACCTTCAATCTTTTCACTGCAATCTGCATGCGATGATGAAGTGAAGATGATACAATAAGAGAACGCCCATAGAGCATAATTGATATTACAATTAATACAATGTAAGCCATAAGAAAGGAATCTTAAGCTGGCATGCAGCACTGAATTATCATGTCTAATTTGATAACAAGCACACTCATGGCAGCTTCATAAGAGTGATCTCAGAAGAAACAGAGATCGTCCACACGATATCATAAGCTATGATTGTAACTTCAAATAATCATGATCCTATGCCCTGCGCACTCCTGAACACTTGGGGTTGAGCGATGAGTAAATCGTATAATGATAGAGTGGTAAGAGTCAAAAGAGAACCGCTTACCTGAGAACCATCCCACAGCTGCCCCCAGTAAACACTTCCAAAAGCACCTTCACCGAGTTTGTTATCATAATTGAAGTTGTTGGTCGCAGCATGCAATTCCTTTAAAGAAAATATCCTCCACGCGGTACTCTTTCCTTGCTTTTTCCTACAGAAATTAATAATAGCCAGCCGTCATCTCAGAAATCCAGCAGCAATGATGCTCGAATGAGGAAAATTAGAAGACTCAAAGTTATCAACATTGAGAAATTAAGAGCAAGAAGATGAACATGATCACCAATAATCCAACCTTTGGGGAGACAAACAAAGGAATGAACAAAGTGAATCACAATAATCTCTTCTAGCAAGCAGAGCATCCATTCATGGTTATATTACCAAGATAGCAATCGATTAAAGCCAGGAAGAACATCAAAATCCAATCAAAGACCAACTTCGTCGGTTTCATGGTTTTTCCAGCATTAAAATTCGTCAAATTTATCCAATTGACAAGTTACCATGCTGCGACATAGGCAGAATTATGGGCATTTTCCAAAGAGACTGCTTGAAGCCAAGAGATTTTTTCCTTCCATATCTTCCATTTTTGTTAACAGTCTACCTCAGAAGGATCTTGATTCTGGCATGTAGAATGCAACAAAGCGCCTATGGCATCTCGAGACCTGCTTACCAGAGCATGGCGGATCAACTAAGCTTTTTGGCTACCAAAACCACCATAACATATCTCGTAAGCAGAATGCACAAGAATAGGCATCTTTCCATCCATCACAGCTGACCAATTATCTTCTAATCCCATCAATGATTCAATTCCCTTGACACTTAATCCTTGACTTCAAATCCTCCGTCTCTCCCTCGATCGCCAACAAATCCTTCAAAATGTACTTAATCCAGAGTCCCAATCCTCAATTAGGCTTCAAAGCTCAACCGAAAACCCGATAAATCGGATGTCCACATCAACGAAATCAACTCCCACACATCTAAGAAGAGCTCAACATCACACACAAAACAAGAACCAAATCCCTTGAAAACACCCACAAAAACAACTAAAGCCCGAAACTTTAACAACCCATCAAAAACAACACCAAACAAACACAAACCCATCATCAAACAACACACAACAAAAAATAAAAATATATATACCGATCCGATCGCTTCCCACAACAGATAATCGAGCCAATCCTCATTTCCCCCCTTCTCTTATCTCACTCTCCACATCCCAATTTTGACAAGATCAAAACACTTCCTCGCTACAAACCCAGAAACGCGGCGTTTTAGACTCCCTCAACGAAACCCAAAAATCCCTTTACGCAACAAAAACTTCATCTTTCTACTCTCTACTCGTTTTCTGTGTGATTTTGCTTTGAGGGTTTTGTGTCTCTGTGACGATTGTTTGTGTTTTGCTTCAAAGAGAAGCAAAAGGAGAACAACAACAACACATGTGGGTGGGTTTGGTTTGGTGCGGTTGTGGTGCTCTGTTTCTCTCTCTAGAAAAAGTACCGTTGCTGTTTTTGCTCCGCTTTTTCCTCTATCTATAGAAACAAGTAGAATCGATTGAGTCGATTATGCAAATAGGGTTTGAGAGATCCGTGAGAGGAAATTTGATAGAGGGTGTTTTTTTGGGAGAAAGGGAAGGAGATGGAGATGAAAATGGAAATTGCCGAGTGAGAAGAAAACGTCTGCACGGACAACGAGGTGAACGGCAAACTCCAAACCCAAAACAATAGACAAAGATGTGTTAAATGTGTGTTTGGACATTACCTAGGTGTACTTGTACTAATAAGTATGATTGCCCAAGTTTTCAATTCAAATTATTTGTTAGGTTTTTTGGTTTTTTTTTTTTTTTTGAATCAGAAATAAAGAATTGTAATCAAGGAAACAATTACATTTTTATTTTGATTTTTTTGGACAGTATATTTGAGATAGTCTATTCCAATAATCATGTTATTTGACATAAGTATGTTTGTCCAAATTGACTCCAATTCAAATGTTTTTGGAAAATTTATTCAAAAATATAAAAAATTTAAAAAAATTCAAAATTATACACAAGAAAAATAAATTCTAAAAAGCTATAATTTTTAAAACAAAATGTCAGTTTTATGACATAGAACATCTGAACAATTTCACATTTGTAGTGATACGTTTTTGAAATTATTTTTTGAATTTTTTTGTAGTTTTACATAATTTGTGTTTGTTTTTCAAACCGAAAAATCAGAAATAAAGTATTGAAATCAAGAAAAAACAGATGTTTTTATTCTGATTTTGGACAAAATATTTGAGATTGTCTATTCCAATATTTGAGATAGTTTAATATTCGGATTTTCTGACAAAGTTGCTGAATGTGTATTCGTCTATTTTGAACCGTCATGACAATCAATCCCTTAGTAATTAAAATTGAAATTATGTATTCCTTTTGATCCATAATTTTTACAACTACACATATTTCTAAATGTTCCGTTTTTATTTCATGATATCAGAAAAATCTTAAATCAACTAATGATTAAAGTTTATTACTTAATCTATCATTAATATTTTATAATAATTTTAGACTAAATTAAATCTCAATATATGTGACGTTATAAAAATTTTGAAAAGAAGGAAATATCTGATGATCGGGAACCTAAATACTAGAGGTAAGTTTTCGTCTGGTTCAAATGGAACTAGCAAGTCATCAAAAATCACGTACTCATTGGACGCATTAGAAGTATAGATAAGATGGAGGAATTTTCAAATTATGATAAGAAGCTTCCTTGCGTGTTGAATAGAATGACCCCCTATTTATAAGTATAGAAAAGCAAATATTGCTTTGACTTGTCTAAAGTATAGATCGTGTATAGGTAGATTATTCTTAATGAAAATGTTATGAGCAGTTAACCGAATCCCAACTTCATTACTCTATACTGGAGTTTGCCCCCCTTTCAACCCCGAGGATTATCCGTCCCCTCAAGACGTTAATTGGAGTAGCTCGATGGTAAAATAAAAACCATAGGAAGAAGGGATATTAGCTTAGTCCCACGATCGAAGTATAATTAACTGCTAATACTATATGCATAACATAAACAATCGAAGTATAATTAACTGCTAATACTATATGCATAACATAAACAATGTACCAACCCCTATGCACGCCCCAACTCCAGCTGCAATACCAACTTTTTGTCCTGTGAGAATCGAATCATGCCCATAAAAGAATAGCACCAATAATTAAAGGTCGGCTTAGTCAATAATGGACCTCCTAACCATACAGTAGATCATGATGCAACTTCGTGTATAGCTCAACGGTTAAACAACTCAATCATACAATTCAATTCTCATCATTTGAAAAAATGGAATATGTTGAAAGATGTGATGAGTCAAAAAATGAACATAATTTATATATATATATTACTCGAATTTAATTTAGATATTGGATTCTCCTTCCAAATCCTTATAAAATCACGATATAAATTCATTTTCACAATATTAATTAGGATTAGCTCGATTGAGATGCTCGTTAAAGCATTATATCATGGGTTGCGGCAGACAATGATCGGCATATACAGAAAATCTGAATTTTTATTTTCGTCTCGATGAAATTGTAGTGAATGTGATATTCATTGAACTGGGAAATCGCAATTTGGTAAGATACACTAAAAGAAAAACCAAGTCAACATTGGATAGATATTCCTGGTCCTAAATGTTGAAAACAGACCAAAAAATTTATCTGTGAAACATTCCCGCATTATTTTGCAGGCAGCAACAAACCCATCAATCATTGACATAGCATTGGCGATTCATGACGTGAATCCATCACGACGAAGGAACAAGCAAAACGTCAATACGATTTGGAATTCCGGACTCCGTTAACCTCAATAACAGGAAAATCTCGCATAAACCTGTAATCGAGGGCTAGCAAAACCGGGAATCCATGAGCTTATATTATTATATATTATTATTACGATGACATTTTCATAAGACAAAAGCAAAACAAAAACTTCCCACATTCTGGCCCTGCGAGATATATTTGGAACACTCGAAGCTTATGTACAAAAGAAGCCTCCACGCCGCATTAGGAACATTGAGGTGCAGCATTTCTCTCCACGAACCAGGTTCTGAGTTGCTGCAATTCCTGCTTCCCGAAAAGGAATAGGATTCACCCCTAAGATCATCACCGGTTTAAACAAAAAACAGATTGTCATTAGATTCATCTACCAAAAATCGGAGTTACTATGTCACTAGAATTCACCATGAATACCAAAGCACGGGCATGGGCATCTCAGCAATCCATGTTGGTACATAGCTTCTTTTAAGATTAACAGCACAGTAAACTTGTGAGATGAAAAAAGATGCCTACCAGGTTTTCCTTGTTAGTCCACAGTGGTAGCGACCTGTCTTTTATCAGAAGGAGATCCCTCCGCCAACTTAGGCACATGTCTGCTCTTCCTAACGCTGCTTCTATTGTTACTGTTCTCGCCATGCCTCAACAGAGAGCGCTGCAAGATCCTAATAGGAATCCCAGCCAAACTAAAGTCTTCCTTTAAGGACCTGGTCAAGAACCTGATGTCTGTATCAGAGAGCTCTGCTTTCCCCTTGACAAAAGCAACAAAGGTGGGCGGTCGAGCCTTGACTTGAGTGAAGTATTTGATTTTGGGCTGTGACGCTTGATCTTTCCATGAATGCCTGCTCATCACCTGAAGAAAGAAAGGCCGAGTAAACAACGAAAGAGATTCTGAAGGATTGAAGAAGATAAGCGAGTAAGGTTTAAAATAGACCTTCCGAAGCCAACGGTTGAGGCAAGCCGTTGGCAACCTAGAGCACCACTTCTCATAAGTCTCAATCACCTGGCGCATGATAGCTCGCCGGCCTTTCTTCTCAAGCGCAGAAACAAATAAAATTGGTATTCCTGACAGCTGTTGGTGGTATTCAACATGTTAATACACACGTTTAGTATTATCATGTGACTTACAAGTTACAACTCTACATATATGAACTAGGGTGGACCCATTTTGGTTGCCAAGTATCCTGTCTTCAGAGATAAGATCCAAATCAGCGATATGTTAAGGTTTCAGCAAGTGCGAAAGACAAAAATCAATCAGACCAAACCGTGCAACTTAACTTATTCCGATGGTTAGGAAACTATATGAAGTGGAAACTCCTCAAGCACTGACATACATAGGAAAACGCTTTTGCAAACATTTTTTTTATTTTTTATTTTATTTTTTTTCCAATCTCTTCTTAGCCCATCATAGGCCCAAATAAAAGGCCATAATTGTGTGTTTTACGGCTAACTGGCAACAACAACAGACCAAAGAAGCATTGGAATAATTAGGATCTTGTCAAGTGCATCACCATTTGACACGGGTAACAGGGTGATCCGAAGTCTAAACATTTCAATTGTGATTCAGAGCGTCCCAATGGAAGAAGACACAATATCTGGGGTAAACTGCGTAAAGCTTGAACTCTATAGGACAATAAAGTGGCGAAGATACAGACCTGGGGAATGAGTTTCTTAATCTCTTCAGGAACAATTTTGGTTACATTCCCATACAACTTGGTATTCTTCCTTCCTTTCAAGAGATCCATCTTGTTAACAATGATAACCAAGCCACGTCCTTCTTCAACTGCTTGTCTTGCTATGACCATTTCGGCATGCTTCATGCTCCTCTGAGCGTTCGCAATCTAATACACAAAGGCACTAGCCATCAGTATTAATTTTATGAACCATTGCTATTCAGCTTCCAATGTCTCAGGGGAAAGAAAACCACTAATACAATTAGCCAGAAAGAAAACGAGTTTAAATCTTTTGAAAGTAGAATCGACTCCAATTCTGTACCAAAAGGTAACCAAAGGTCAACCTGTATATGTGTCTTTAAGATTTTTCTTTCATAGAAGGTTTGAAGATAAATATGAAACCAGCATGCTGCACACCTCTTCTCCATCAAGAATCAAAGCAATGACATGAGCTCTCATTAAGTTTTTTCTCGTCTGCATGACGCTCAATGATGCCGGTCCTTTTTCTTGCTTGGTCCTTTCCAGCCAACCAGCAGTATCAACCTGGAACAAGAGCAGCAAATATCACACATGAGGTTCATGTGTGGAGGACAAAAAGATAGTAATACTAGTCCTGCATCGACAATAGTCAAACACATTTTAATTTAAGCGCCGTTAGCATATGAGGTTCATAGCAAGAGGGTTAACATTTGCTGATAAGTACAACGTTAAAGTAAAACTTAAAAGTTAGCCAGATGCATAATGCTGAAGAAAAGCGAGTCCATATAAGAGAAAGGAACACCCAGAGAGATGCTGCCTTCCGAGCCATATCCTGAAGCAGGCTCAAAGTTGAACCAGTGGTAGGGCTGCAGATGAGCTCCATCCATGGGAAGCAAGAGGTTAAATGAGAAGTACCTGATGCTAAGTCCTAAAACCAGAGGATGAGGTGCTAAAAATAATGAAGTGGGAAAAGGGGTTTGTCTACGTGGTGAAACAACAGGGCGACTTAGCCTGGTCAGTCGCCTAGAAGATTTAGGATGGCAAGGTGTCTGGGCAGCCACGTTTAACAGCTCTGTCAGGCGTTCCCCATTGAGGTTGACAAACCATTGGTAGGATTGTATAAGAAAAGACGCATAATGTCCAAAGAAAAAGTGAGAAACCACTAACCATGTAGATGGTTCTTCCTTCATATTGAAACTGAACCCTAATCGAGTCTCTTGTTAGACCCGCTTCCGGCCCCACCAGTACACGATCTTCTTGTAACAGTGTGTTCAATAAGGTTGACTTTCCAACATTGGGCCGACCAACAAGTGCTAGTTGCAACGGTAACTTGGACTCCTCAGACTCAGAGGAGTCCATGCCCTTCAGGACTTGATCCACATCTGGCACAATGTAAGAAGTGAAATCACCCAGTCTTATTCAAGTGAACAAGCACTGATCCAATCGGAAATGACACATATAACCTCATACCATCGATGTATGTCAGAAGGTCAGTGAAAGTTATAAACTACATATCATGTACATGCCAAGTACATCCTAATGTTATATGCCTAGGAGTCAGGACCATATACAAGATACAACAGAGTAAATCAAACAGAAACAATAAACCCCATCCATAAACTTCTATATGTTTTAATAACTGTGCATATTCATCACTGATGCCAATTCAAATATATGGAGGGGCACCACCGATGTGAAAAGACAAAAGAGTTTGTTGTGACAATCACAAAGCTGGCCACTCGTGACAAAATTACATGACTGAGACCAACTAAACATGAATTTAAGAACACGAGCCAATAGTTCTGCACCGTCAGACACAGTTCTCCAAGAGGTCAGATTTTTTTTTTCTCGAAACCATTCTACAATATGCTTGTTAAAGATGCCTAACTTTCTTCCAACTAACACTAATGAAAGGACTCTTTTTTCTCCAAAACTAGGCATGATCGAGATCCATAAAGCAACTTTGTATTTCAAGTTCTTAAGAAAATCAAAACACGATGCATAGCAAACGAGCCGAAGACAATGTTCCAATACAAAATTCATAGCATGACAAACTTTTTTTCATTGCCTCTCACCTGCTAGGGTTCTGATCATGTAATCTTCAAGCAAAGGCCTCAAAGCTCCATAAAGATCTGCCATTCCAAAACCAGTCTCCGCAGAAATTGGAACAGGGTCTCCAAACCCTAAATTATAAGCTTCGCCGGTGGCTGCTGCAAGAGAACCATCAGCATCATCAACTGACTCAGATTTATTCATCACTAGGACTGTATTTATCCCAGATGCATGTCTACGCACCCACTTGCCAACCAGAAAATCCATTGGCTGTAATCCATCTCTACAAAGCAACATGACACAATTACATATTTGAAGACAGCCAGCAGAGCATATACAAAATGAATGATGATAATCCAAACTTCATAAAGTTCCCAACATATTGAAGCTTAGACCAATGACATGTGAATACTAAGAAATGTGCGTGTCGAATGGAACGCTTGCCTCTTTGACGGGTGAACACAACTTTTCGTAAAGAATTAGGTCCTAGGATATACTACAGCAACATTGGGGGAAAAAACCGCCTAGGCACAGTAAAAAACCTACCTTGTGTCTATCAAGAAAAGAGCAAATTGAGACCTCGACAACACATTTGCAGTCATTTCTGATGTTCTTTCGAGAATGGAACCAGAAGAAGCTTCTGCTTCTAAACCAGCAGAATCCAGCACCCTGAACCGCAAATCGCCCAGCTTTGCAATGCCTTCACGTATATCACGAGTAACATGATCATCAGGGGTGTTATAAACAAGAGCCTCCCTCCTCCGAATCAAACTGCAATGGCAAGATTCCCCATATAACTGCATATTAAACAGAAGAAAATACTACTTTCTTCATAAGGCACAACCATCGGAATCAAACAGCTACTCTGAGTAAAACAAACAACCCAATGTAAAATATACCAAACTCCTACCGGTTAAAAAGTGCAGATTTGCCCACATTCGGCCTCCCCACAATGAGGACGGTAGGAAGCAAGTTTTTGTCGACCTCAGTGAAGTCCACAAACTTTTGGCTCAAATCCACAGGCTTAACTTCATCAGTAACGCAGACCTCTTGTAAGTTCAATTCATCAGACACAGAACCATCTCCATCCGCTTCATTCTCCAAAGAAACACTACTGCAACCAGGTGACGTACAGAATCTGGCACACTGGATATCATGGTATGCCAAATCATAACGCAATCCTGCACTTAACCGCCACAAGTCACCACCGGTTGCTGCTATTTTCCCAGATGTCAAGCTCCCAGAAAACCTGCCTGAAACATAGAACACACAATATCATCAATCTCAGCACAAAAAAAAGGAAATCATATCCTTTCTGGCACAGCTTAAACAAATCCAAGGCCTAACCATTAAATGTTAGTCATAGAAGAAAAACACAGGATCCCTTCCTGAAGCTCTATAACTCTAACTTTGATTTGCAATTTCAAAGAACAAACATACAAGCAAAAACCGCTCTCTAGTCACTTATCAATTGCCCATGTCGAGAAGCAAGCTTACCCAAACGTCAAGCTAATGATCAAAGATCCATGAATATTGTAGTATCGTAACACCCCCTTGGAAGAATCCCCGCGTTACGCGTAACCAATGCACCACCTCGCTCTCATTACAAATGCCAAATGAACAACACACAATAATTCAAACTCATAACTCACACCTCTCCAAGATATAACCAACCAAACTCTGCCAAAATCTCAATCCCACAACACAACATTTCCATCAGTCAAACTATCATTCCCAATCCAAACACATAACCAATTACCATCAATCAGTCCACGAAATCCCGAATCGGTCCCGAATCCAAAACCCTCTCCGCTCCGGCCACAGAGCCCGCGAAACTGATCCAAACTGAATGAATCGCTGCAGCTGCTGCTAGGGAAATGAGACGCTGAAACAGCGGCGGCACGGAGAGTGTTGCGGCTTTGCTTCGCCGGAGAGAGTAGCCGGAGAATCCACATGGTGGGAGATTTGGTCAACTGTTGCCTTGTGATGGTGATGGTTGCTTCGTCGGCGTCGACATGGCGAGTGGATTCTCCGGTTGCAGAAACCCTAAAATGGTTTTGAGCAGTGCCTGTGTCACTGTGGTCACTGTTTTAAACTTCTGTGCCGGAGAATTTACTGAGATTGGAGAAATGTTATCGTAGTAGTCGTGACCCTAATTTGTCATGTAATTTTTAAATCAAAATAATTAATTTTATTTGAATTTTATTTGATTTAATAATATTTTTTATTTGAATAAACTTATAATATTTATAAAATTAGATTATCTTAAATAGATTATGATTTTATCATACTTGAAATTTTTTTCTTTATAAAAATATTAAAACCTCCTTATTATTTACTTTATATTTTCACCGTCCCAACTTAATTACATCACATGTACATATAGACAAAAATATATTTTTGAATTATGAATTTTTTTTTGATATTTTCAAAATATATCATTCTATATTAAAAAAATAATATAATGAATAATATGATTATTACGTAATATTTTAACCTATTTGAAATGAAAGAAATATCACATCAATTAATCTCATTATTCTTTTTTTAATTCTTTCACTCATTAAAATTAAAAAATAATTTAATCTTTATATCAAAAATAAAAATACATATAAATTATTATGATAAATCAAATAATTATGATTATGTTGAAATAGGAAATAACTAGCAAGGGGATTGAGAGTGTTAAAAAGATATTGATAACTCAGTTGTTGGTAACAATTCAAAAATCTGAATCTTACATTCTAATTGTTTTAATCATGACTATTAGGTTTTGAAATCCTCATATAGTACAAGACATGTAACGTAAGGATTTGCAGAATTTATATAATGACAAGACAACAATTACATAGACTCGGAGATCGAAGGATGAGATTATATATGCACATAATTTTATATGTATCTACACATGATTTCATTTTTCTTGATAAAAATAATTTAGAGAGAATTAGATATAAAAAAATAAGATATAAATTCACAATCTTCTTAACAAAAACCCAAAATTTTCATCATTCATTGATTTCCCATAACTCCATTCGTTTCACAATAAATATAATATTTTAATTTTTTATATTATTCAATATATATTTTGATGAGTTTCATGATTCATCTTGTTGACGTAAGAAAATTACGCCGCTCGATCAAAATTAAAATAAATAGCTTAAATTATCATTAATGTTTTATGACAATCTTATAAAATGATGTTTGATCATTTCATAACAAAAGCCAAAATTTATCTCGATAAATTCTCAAGTCAAGTTCGACTATCACACTTGTTTTGTAACAGAAGGAGAATAAATAATGACCTAAAAGACAAAAACAAAGACAAAACGATTACACTAGTGTTAGTCCTTTGGAGTTGGATCCTCTATCTTTGGAACTCCAACAGCACCATGTTGATTGGATTTTTTTTTGTATTTAAAAAAACAAAAACGAAAATTTATTATGGAAATATCAATGCTAAAAAATAAAACCTAAAAAAATAATAAAAGTAACCCATAAAAAATATATTCATAAAAAATCCAATCGAAAAATAAAACTAATCCTTAAATTAATAAATAAATATGAATCATTGGATCGAAAATCCAATATCCATCAAATGGGATGCTTTTAGTGTCTCAACTGCGGAGGATCCAATTCCTAAACCTTCCCACCATTTATGTACATTTAACGCCAATGATCATAAGAAAGCATACGAGCATTCACTATGATACCGAATAAAAAGGCCCTCTAAACTCTAAAATGTGTTGGAGGGTGGATGCACTAATCAAATGTTTTTCTCTATTTTTTGAGTTTTGCAGGTTTTGGAAGCTGAAAATGTGTTGCATCGTGGATGTTCTTAAAATGCTTCCACAACAAAATTCAGACAAAAAGGGTCTTGCATATTTCCACTGCCACGAATCCTGTAACTACACCACATGATTCTCTCAAAGAGATATATAAACGTTTTTGCTTATAAGTCATTTATAAAATAGATTGTAAAAGTGCCACAAGAAACAATGATATGGTGGTAAAACAAATGCTTTCAACGGTTGAATTGATTATCCGATATATTTAGTTTGATTTTTTTAAACGTTAAAATGAACAAAATAATTAATTATTTTAGTGAGAGAATATAGAGAGAAAGAGATTTTTTTCTCTCTTAAAAATGTGTACATGACACCTTACAAATGAGCTCTATTTATGGGACTTAAGATAATTGATTAATATCTAATTTTCTCATCTAATTAGTGTGATTAGGTTTAATTAATAGTTAATTAGATAAGTGCTTTTAATTGCCTAAAAAATAGATAAGATTTAAAGAAAAATATCTAGGCTTATGTGTAAATACATCATTTTCAAAGGATAATTATAATTGAATAATTACAACACTACCCCTTGATGTATTTATCACCTATTAAGATTGTCTCGTTAAAACCTTATCAGAAAAAACCCAATGGGATAAAAACCTTGATGAAAAAAAAAAGAGTACAATCTCCCCCTCAAACAATACTCCCTTAAATATTAGGATTTTGTTCAATAAAATTATTAAAGTTTCTCATTCATATCTTGTGTCTTATCTTAATAAAGGTTGCTTCCTATAATGTTTTTGTGAATAAATCAACCAAGTTGTCACTCGAGCGGATTTATCGCACATCGATGACCTCATCCTTTTGAAGATCATGTGACGAGAAGAATTTTGGTGATATATGCTTTGTTCTATTGTCTTTGACGTAGCCTCATCTAAATTGTGTAACACAACTTGCATTATCTTTATATAAGATTATAGGCTTTCCACGAACCGAAAACATCCGATATGACACTTGTATATGTTGTGTCATGTATCTCAACGACACACATTCTCTGTTAGTCTCGTGCATTGCAATAAGTTCTGAATGGTTGAACCATGTTGCTGTAAGAGTCTGTTTCATCGATCTTCACGATATTACAATATCATCAAAAATAAACACATAACTTGTTTATGATCTTGATTTGTGTAGATCTGATAAGTACCCAGCATCTGCAAATCTAAGTAGTGTGGATTTCACTACTTTTGAATAAAATAACCCTATATCAATGATTCCACGAAGATATCGCATGACATGTTTGATTCCATTCCAGTGTCTTCTTGTCGGAGTTGAACTATGACTTGGTAGTAAGTTAACCGCAAAAACAATGCCCGGTCTTGTATATATTTAATAAGATACATAAACGCATCAATTGCACTTAAATAAGAAATTTTAGGTTCTAAAATGTCTTCTCCCTCTACTAGAGGTTGAAACTTTTTTTTTTTTTTTTTATCTAATGATCTAACAATCAATGAAGGTGTCAATGGATAGACTTTACCCATATAAAATCAAGAAAAGATCTTCTTAGTATATAACGATTGATGAATAAAAATTTCACTTGATAAGTATTCAACTTGTATGTCCAGATAAAATTTAGTCTTGTCAGGATATTTCATTTCAAATTCACTCCTCAAGAGTGAGCCTGTATTTGTGAGATCTTGTACAGTACCTATAAGATTGAGATCGTTCACATACACGACGATGATTACAAATCCATCTTGTGATTTCTTTATAAAGACATATGGACATACATCATTATTTTTGTGTCCCAATTTAATGAGATACTCACTAAGTCGATTGTATCACTTACGATCAGATTACTTTAACCATATAACGTCCGTTATAGTTTAACTGATTATAACTGTTTGGATTTTTGTGTGTCTATCATATTTAATCTTTCAGATATTTTTATATAGATATCTTTATAAAGGGTTCTAAATAAATTTGTCATCATAACATGCATGAACCTGATTTCAAGATTTTCTTCTCTTAACATGAATTTGCTGTATGTTTTTTTAAGACACAATATAAAAATATATTACATATTATATATATAAAAAAATCAATTAAGATGAACAAACTATAAGAAAAAGAATTTAGAATATCAAAATGTAAAATCCCCCCTCAAAGGATGGTTAAGATTGTTTACTACATAAAGTCGTCTCATTAAGTTATTGACAATTATGTTGGTTGAAAGTGGTTATGGCTTTATGTCACATTCCACATAGGTAACTGTCCATTCCAACACATACGGAGCATGTTCTTAAGATGACAGTTATACATTCCCAATCGAAAAAAGATGTGTCGTAATTAATATCTAAATATGCAGAATTTCCACATTGGTACTCGGTATAATCAATGGAGCTAATGTATACCCTACGTGACTAATACAATACATCCAAATCAGTCAAGACAACACAAGAGTCTATCTTAGAAATGAAAGCAAAGCTAAATATAGTCACATATCCAAAATATTACTCTTTCAGTTGTATATTGTTTATCATATTTTTTTTATTTTTAAAAAATATATATTATTATAACACATCAATTTTGACCTATTTTACTATAAAAAAATATTATATTATTAAATATATATTTTTTTTTTTTAATAAATATCACTATAAATATTATTATCATTATAAAAATATTAATTTTAATTAAATCGATCAAAATTCAATCGATATATAAAACTTCAATTAGATCAAATACATCTAATTTCGAACCATCCGGACAAAATGCAACAAGAAACAAACATTACCTGCTGAATTCCAAACATACTAGTACCGCACACGCGCGATCAAGTGTGTGAATGATCAAAATTGGAAACTTCATAAAAATCCAAAGATCAAGGATGAAAATATAAAAAAATTGCCCTTTAATGAAACCTCCTCTTCACTCGCAAATTAAAAATTTCTCAGTTCACTTTCTCCGTTATTCATGAGAGTCCATTTCAAGCACCCTTATTGGTCCCCAATCTCACAGTTGAATTCCCATTTCTCATCACTCCCACAAATCAATCACCCCAAAAATCCCAAACAAATTCACCACTGGAACAACTAGAATCATCATCAAAATCACTCACAACCCTCAAAACCCCGAAAGGGTATTCACCAAATTCATCAAAATCATTGAAATCACCACAAATCATCAAAATAGTCAAAATCCAAGACAACCCAGAAGGGTAAAACAGTAATTTTTGGAGATGCCACAAGTGGTGAAAGCAGGGAGCAGGCCACCATGGGTAGGGTTAGCAGCAGCAGTATGGGTGCAATTTGCAGCAGGGAGTGCATACAATTTCCCACTCTATTCGTCTGCACTGAAATCTGTGTTGGGTTATAATCAGCAGCAGGTGACAATACTTGGTGTGGCTAATGATATTGGGGAGAATGTTGGGATCTTGCCTGGCATTGCTTGTAACAAGTTCCCACCTTGGATGGTTCTATCTGTTGGAACTTTGGCTTGTTTCTTGGGGTATGGTGTGCTTTGGCTTGCTGTTAGTCAGACTGTGGAGAACATGCCTTATTGGGTGGTAAGAGCTGTGATCTTATTGTGCTTGAATTTGATGATGTTGGTTTGCTTCGATCGTCGTGCTTTTTGATTCCATTGTTTGACTTGCTTGAATCGATGAATCGTCGTGCTTGTTGTCGGTGTTTTGAGGGTTTCTTCGGGTTGAAATCGGATTGGGGTGATTATCTTGTGCTCTTTTGAAATCAGATGGAATTTTGTTGTCTTCGTTCACATGGGTTCATTTGGTATCGTGAATTCGCGATCTAATTATGGGTGCGGAATGTCTTAGTTCATATAAGATCTGTTTCCCTCTAATTGGGATTTGATTTGCTTCTTGATATGTTTTTGGTTCTAGCTTTTCCTGGGGCTGTTGGGATTTGATGGCTTTGATGAAAATTTGTGGTGTAGGCTGTAGCTATGAAATGCAGTGTGTTTTGGCTTCTGTTGAGTGAAATTATGTGCTTCAATGTGAGTTAATATTTTGTGGGTTCCAGTTGTTGTTTTGTGTTTTCCTGGACGATAATTCATCATCCCTTTTTATTCAAGGGGTCAAGCTTGTTGTCGGTGTGTAGACTTGTGAGTTGTGGCCTTGTGGGTCTCATTGGCAATTTGGATTTCATTGTTTGGTTGCCAACTTGTTTTTTAATCTTTTGGCAAAAGTATAAAGTTTCTGCATTGGTGGTTCTGATGTTCGTTATTTCTCTTGACACTTCAACTGTTTCTAGGCATATAGAATAGTAAAATACATGGTTTCATTTTTCTCGTATCATGATTCTGAAGTGCCATTGAGATTGAAAAAAATCATCTATTGGGATTACTAAAAACGCAGTCTTTAAATGCAATGAAGGGTCTGTATGGCCCAAGCAAAAGGTGTGAAACAAACTATTGCATCAAGGAGCGAAGTAAGATGGAGACATGTCCTGTGAAGATTGAGATAAGCGGCTACAGGATTTGAGTATCATGGCCTCAATGGCCGTTTATTGGGCCTTGAAGGAATAATCCTTTGTTATAAATTCTTAGGCTTATTTTAGTAGAGATATTTCAATATTCTTGTTAAAGATCACAGATCATATGCTTTGGCAATGACTATCCTGAAACAGCAGAGAGCTGGTGCAAATGGACATTGTAAAACTTGGAGAGACCCTATAGCAACAGGCGCGTTTCCACCATTGTTGGCAGCTGTTCTTCAAAATTGGCTGCTTAGAAAGTAGATTCATAGTCATAGATAAAGCCCATTGGAGCTCTACATACTTGATAGAGTCGTTCCAATGAAACTCGAGCTCCATTTAGGTTTTTTTTTTCCTGAGTTGCTGCTGGAAAAGTGACTTCGTAGTCATGTATATTTGTTGACATAGGACCCTCAATGACCCAGGACAGGTTGTTTTGATTTTGGTAACAAAGGCATCGGTAAGTGATATAAGTTGGAGGATGCTAGCTCCGTTGTGAAGGTATCATATCTGCTCGATGGCTAAGATAACCATTAGCAGAGGGGATTACAGAAGGAGACGATATGTGGCAACCAAAGAGAGATTTTATGGTCAAGTAAATGCCAAATTGCCAATACAAGAAAAGTAGACTTAGGAAGATGTATGATTTTCGCTTGACATTTCTCGGAAATGATATGTAGTTGGTACCAGGTTAGTGGTTGAGGTTGGGTGTTCCAAGTTTGTGAAACAACATAAAACTGCCAATGGTTTTGCATGCGTCTCGAGAGCTGGACTAAGACAAGCGGCGTGGAATCAGTAAGTAATAGGAGTAAAACAAGGTATCAACCTCACGTATTTACCTTGCAGATATTGATGTTAGCAAGGAAAAGATTAAAGACTTGACATGAGTTGGTGAAAAAAGAAAAAAGAAAAAGAAGCGCCTAAGCTAATCTAATGACTCAACATTATAACTATTGATGGAACTTTAGACTAAAGAGAAACTCTGCAGTCAGGCAGTGTGAGGAAGGTGCTATGTCAGTGTAAATGCTTTAGATTTTCTGCTTTGTTTTGGGGTTCCCAGTAAGACTGTTAGAAAAGCACTATGTTGATACTACCTTGTGTATTTTGGAACTTGTGTTCTTTTCTTCTAAGTGTAGTTTGGTGCTCGTCATAATGTTCCTTAGGATCAGTCATTACAGGCGTGCTGCATCTCGTATCAATATATGAATATCTTTAATAATTTGAATTCTTTCTCTTCATTCATTATAAACAATAATTTTCTTATATTTCCTTTTCAGTTTTCTTGTCGATTCTTTCGTTCTTGTTGTGTCACTCTTATGCTGCACCTTGCTCCTTAAAGATTTGGTTTTGTGGTTTGGCAGTTGTGGCTTGCTTTGTGCATTGCCACCAATAGCAATGCATGGTTCGGCACGGCTGTTCTGGTCACCAACATGAGGAACTTCCCTCTCAGTAGGGGTACTGTCGCTGGTCTTCTTAAGGGATATGTTGGTCTTAGTGCGGCAGTTTACACGGAGATATTCAGCATGGTGCTCAACAAATCTGCTTCAAAGTTGTTGCTTTTTCTAACCATAGGGCTTCCTATCCTTTGTTTTGCTATGATGTACTTCATACGACCTTGCATCCCGTCTTCTGTGGATAACAGTTACGAACACAACCACTTCTTGTTCACGCAAGGGGCAAGTGTTGTTCTTGGCATTTTTCTACTCACCACCACAATATTAGATGATATTTTTACTTTAAGCCAAGCGATTCGCTACCTCTTTATTGGAATAATGGTTATATTCATGATATCTCCTCTTGCAATCCCCGTCAAAATGACACTCTTCCCGGCTACATCCAAAAATCTTGCTGGACCAATCAGTTCCTCGGACCAGTTGGCTTCAGATGAGGGTGAAACAAATCCCACCGAACCCTTGTTATCTCCGTCTTCCTCGGCTTCAAATCTCACGAGTTTGCAGGAAGGTGAAGATTCTTCAGATGTGGATCTTCTCCTTGCTATAGGAGAGGGCGCTGTGAAGAAGAAAAGACGTCCCAAGAGAGGGGAGGATTTCAATTTTCGTCAAGCGATCGTAAAGGCCGATTTCTGGCTTCTCTGGCTGGTGTACTTTGTAGGAGTTGGGACAGGGGTAACTGTTCTCAACAATTTGGCACAAATAGGTATCGCTCAAGGAGTTGACGATACAACAATCTTGCTGTCCCTGTTTAGTTTCACCAACTTTCTTGGCCGCCTGAGTGGTGGCGCGGTCTCTGAGCACTTCGTGAGGTGAGTCCGTTACCGTCACCTGTCCTATGAGTAATTGCTTCTGGTTTTGTACCGAATCATGTAGCTGAGCTAACACAATGTATATATCACTCTGTTTTTCAGGTCAAGAACAATTCCCCGAACTGTATGGATGACGGTTACTCAAGTCATCATGATCGGCGTCTTCCTCCTTTATGCTTCCGCTCTCGATGGCACTCTCTATGCTGCCACTGCATTACTTGGGATCTGCTACGGTGTGCAGTTTGCCATTATGATTCCGACGGCTTCTGAACTATTTGGGTTGAAGCATTTTGGTGTGATTTACAACTTCATGCTATTGGGGAACCCTGTCGGAGCCATCTTCTTCTCTGCTTGGCTCGCGGGTGATGTCTATGACGAAGAGGCTTCCAAGCAAGGAGGAACCTCATGTGTCGGGGCTGCCTGTTTTCGGTTCACGTTCCTGGTATTGGCCGGCATGTGCGGATTGGGAACCTTGTTAGGCATAATTCTCACTCTAAGGATTAGACCTGTTTATCAGATGCTGTATTCTGGAGGTTCTTTCCGCATTCCCACCAGCACAAACCATTGATAATGACGAAGACAATCATCGAATGAATCGATTTTGGAGTGAAGAGTAAGCTTGTTGTGTCTAGTTTTCCATCCCTGGAGATGGAGATTCAGGCTGGGGAATGGTATTGCTCTCCGGGGAGACGGTTTAAGGCGGGTTTGTGGGTTTGTTGTTGGATGCCCGTTTCGAGATATCTGATGACATTTTGGTGAGTGGTAAATAACCATATGATCCACCTTTTCCATATTCTTGGTTGATGGTGCTGAGAATAATCCGGTCACACGCTTGTTGTTGTCGTGATCAGTATAAAAATTGTGTACTGTCTCTTGTGAAATACAGCATTGCATACGGATGATATGCAAGCGTTTTATGTATATATTTGTCGAGATATGTGTTTTTGTTCGGTTTTTGCTCGCCTCGACTATTCATCAGTTTTACTAACAAGATTCCATACTCGACAATGCCAATGACAGGTCTTTTTTGCTATTTACGAACTTGGCGATGTACAACGTACACGATACAAAGCAGAATCGAGACGAGATATTTCCAATGTGGTCTTTCTGATCTCAAGCTATAACTTCAAATGTACGTTGAATATACAAACAAAAAAAGGCATTGCCCTTGAAGGTCCAGTTGAGGAGACAGTCTCATTTAAGTGAAGGATGTGCTCTTGCAAGCAAGACCCACCACATAACCCACATACTCAAATATCACTCATTAGTGAAAGAAATCACAAAAAAATGCATCTTCACCATGATTCCAAGAGCCTAATCATTTGACTACCGCTTACAACAAACTTTGAGCGAGAGTTTCAATCACGGCCAGAATCGGTGATAGCTTCACACGGGATGTCTGATCAACAGATCAAGCTCAAATCAGGATTGAACATCATAGCTCAAAGCTAAAAGCAAGAACAGTGAACATTGCACTTCTAAGAAGAGAAAATGTTGGAAAAAAGGTTACTCAAGTGGGCTTCAAATCTTGAAACATAGAATCCCACCTGATCTCTTCAAGATCAGGAGTCCAATACCTATTAGCATGATGATCTTCAACATTCTCAACCTCAAGTACTCTCTTCTTGCTCTTCAAATCACAGACCAATGGGCTAGAAAAGCTCTCTAGTATAGGAGAAGACACAACCATTGAATCATGATCACCTCCATTTGTGAGCATCAACCTCTCTTCCTTGACCCACAATGACTTACTCTTCTTGTTATTTCTGGACCTCTTCCACCTTGAACTATGGCCACCACCGCCCCTCGGCAAGATCACTAGGGCCGCTCGGTCCTCGTCCTCTCGTCGAGCCCACGAGCGAATGCACCCAACTAGGCTCTTCTTCGTATTCTTGATCGTGACGATGAGGTTCGATATGGCGTTTAAGGGACCTCCTTTGTCCCTCTTGGCTAGCTTGAGGATCTGTAGCCTGTGTTTGGCTATAGTGATCCCCATGCTTTGGAGGAACTCATGGTTGAAGTATGGTATGTCATCTTGTACAAGCTCATTGTGGGCAAATGTTAAGCCATATTCGTAGACTAGTGAGGGATCGAGTTCTGTTTTCGATAGCCATGAGAACCAGTCCATTGGACACTCACGTTCGCGTTCTCCGTTTCTGTTACTGGTTTTTTTTATTATTATTATTGGTTGGGATCTTGTAGGGGTGTATGTGGAGTTGAGAAAAAAAGGGTGTTTGAACAAAGAGGACTTTGGAGAGTTAAAGGGGCAGCTGTGGTTGAAGCTTCAAGGTGACTAAAAAGGAAGATTGTGGGTCGGTTTGTTTTGTAGGATCTTTTGGTGACCACATTTTTCCCTCCAATAGTTATTGCTCTAGGAAGTGAAAGTGAAGATATTTCAAAGGAAGTGAAAAACATTTGACCATACGCTTTCATATATCAACACAATCCTGTTATGGTTCTGTGTTTTCTTTTAAGTTGAATCTCATTCGATCTAGACTTAATTAGATAATGTAATCCGCTTAAACATAAAGTTTTTATATACTAATCCCACCAATCAAGGCTTTAATGGCAAAAAGTCAATGTCTGGTCACCAAATCTTAACACTTTTTCTTACAGTGTATAGATGCGGCATTGATTAGTCACCATAAAGCTTTCAAAACTTCTTGTTTACTTAATCCGTGGCAAGAGGGGGCATAGATCCTGTTCTCGGCATGACACGTCTATTCTACTCTTCTAAATTTTTTCGATAAAATGATATATTCATAATTATTATAATATATCGATATAAAGTTTAATATGTATATAATAACGATTAAATATGATTTTTTTTTTATAAATTTATCGTGAATCATCAATAATTATGTGAGTTACGTGATTCAACCTATTATATATTACGGAACGATCAAACGTGATTTGATATGAAAACGAGACTTATATTCATACGTATAAAATAATATAAAATATTTATGTACTATAAGAATTATAAGATAAAAATAGCAATTCTTTATAATTTGATTAATCAATTATGAGATCGGTGTGTTTTCATGATCGATCCTCTAGTCGACCAGCCACGCCAAAATAGTTTATGACGACGTCGAAGAGAGTGCATTAAGCGCTTCTATGCAAGGATAGTTTCACAGAGCTTTGAGTGCGAATCTGCTTTCTTACTATGCACAGGAAAGTGTCATGTTTTCCTGGAGCAAAGTGCATTACCAGTGCGTACTCGTCGACTTCATATGGTTTTTTGACTGCTTTTCGAAAGCCATACTTATTTCATAAAATTAAAGTTACGCCATATCTGATGTCTCTTCCCTTCGACCTTATCTTCTTCTTGTGCTTGTGCGTCTGTGGGTTTACATTTTAGCAACGAACTAAATTAAGGACGACATCCAAAACCCTCTAAGCATATTAGGCATCGTCACTTGAACCATGAACATCGAGATGATTGGGTTATCAGTAAAAGTTAAAAAACAAGTATGGTCTAACGGGACCTTAAATGTTTAGAATGCCACATGGAATTCACGTGCAAACACTGCTCTGCCAAAAAAAAATGTGGGCAGAGTGAGGAACAAGTTCACGAGCAAACATCAATGTAGACCAAATCGAATCATCTTGTATCTATGTGCAGTGGAAAGGATCTGATTGATCGACAAGGAAAAAACATAGAAACACCGAAAACACAGTGACACAGAACAAGGCGGATAAGCTCCGTAATTTTTACCCAAGATGTCTGTGAAAACTCACCGCCGTTATCCTCGAGATAGATACTTGGGCGATCCTCATGATAAAACTGCATATTGAAACAGTCAAGCGGATATACTCAATCTAAAGGATTATACTCTTCACCGCAATCAAACAGAGTATCAAGTTAAAGACCAACACTAGAAGAATCTGCGTTTCATATTTCCCAGCAATAGACAATGTATTGAGATGTTTACGTGATCGCTGATGGTGTTAGGCAAGGGAAGTGCTTGAGTTGTCACTTCCTCATAGAACTGCTCCCCCGCCCATCTCTAAGAAGACTACTGAGCACTTCATGATGCACTTTCTTAGTCGGGAACTCTTTCTCTTATTGACTAATCATTCATGAGACCGTGACTGTGAGTATTGCGTGAAAGATGACGTAAGTCCACACAACAGGAGATGGGATTTCCAACGAGAGAGCACGAACGAGAATGGAATAGCACACCTCACTTTCCCTAATGCAACAAGGTTGGAAGTATCCTCACCTCCCATTCAAGGAGTCCATCTCCTGTAAGATCCAATCCTTAAACTTAAAACAATAACAAATAAATAATTACAAAAAAGAAGAAGATCTATGATACAACTTGATTTGGGAGCATTTATACGACGTTCAATTTTTTCTCATCAAAGTCGAAGAAGAAGTCGTTTCCCTATGAAGCGAGTTTTATTTTACTGAAAAAATTGCTTCAACAATGTTTATAATTTGCTCATCCTAAAAAATTACTCATTCTTTTATGTAATATAGACAAAATTATACAGTAATCGTATTATTTATTACGAATTTCGACTATGTGCATTACTTAGAATTGCGACCAAGGCTCCCAACATGATAGAAATACGTGCCCAATTTAGATATCTATATTTACATTTTCGTGATTGGCGTAACTAAATTGAAATCCAGAGTGAGATAACTGATATACCTTTTCCTTTTTCTTTTGATTTATTGCTTTCACAAGATTCTCCAGCTGTTAACTTTCTTTAGTAGGTTCATGAGATGTGTACTAGTCTCCTCAAGTCTTTGCATGACCTATCGAAAGTGTTAAGTATTTTTTTTCGTCATCGAGGGCTCGCTGGTCAGGTAACAACTACAAACCATGCAGCTTTTTGATGTTCAGATTGGCCTCTAGTTAGTATTTAAACTGTATAAGTTTGTGTCCCATGTTAAGAGATCAAGTACCGTTATTCGAAAGAATAAGAATGTCGCATTAGACAGACAAATACTAGTTACAAGTTCTATCTCTCGAAAGCAACGCCACAGCCTCGGACTGCCCTCGCAGTCGGCTTATTCTTCCCAGAAGCACGTCGGCTTTCCTTGAAATGCCGAGTATGTTCATGGGGTGAAAAAAAGAAGACATAATATAGGATCAAACTTCTTATTGTTTCTTCCTGCTATTATCTCTCCCAGTTCAAGATGCCTCAGGGCTTCTTGCTTTTTTCTTCAAACTGTGTAATGCTGTTGAATTGTCTCGATGTCCAGCCCTTTCAGCTTGACAACGGACTCAACGTGCCCTTTCAGCGTATGAAGCTCCCTCAACCTGATGACACACAGAGAAAACTAGCACTTAGAACATAAAGGCTGGAAAACTCCAGTAAATGAGCTAAAGACCGAAAACATACCTGGCAATCTCCGCACGTCTTTTGGCCTGCTCAGCAATTTCAGAGAGCTCTCTGTAGTCATTCTTATTGTCGAACAGCTCTCCGGTACCTCCAGAGTGGAGGCCATGAAGTGTGCGTTGAGCCAATGCCCATTGTGCTTCCCTCTCGCCTTTGCCATAATCCTTCTTCGTTGTGAAGGCGGTCTGTGATACATTTGCCAACAAGGAGTCACATTAGGAAGAAAAATGGTGGACCTGTGATTAGCTGCTATTTGGTCTGCTGGGTAAGCAGGACAGTGCTTATAGATACCTTATTGTCAAGCAGTGTGTTCCAGGCCTTTCCGGTCAGGGCATATCGGATCATGAACTTGAGAATATCAAGAGGGATATAGAAGACGATGCTGTAGATCCAAATGACTCCCGCCCATCCCCATCCGATCCCCTTAATGTGTGCGAATCCCCAGTTTGCATACACGGCGATCAATGTGGCAATCTGATTCCACAACTTATAGCATTAGCTTGGATAATGTAAGAAAGGGAAATACGATTAAGGGACTGGCAGGAAACAGCAAAGAGGAAGACTGAGAATTAGGCCGTGGTTTTTTTCACGTTTATCGGGACTAACCAGCTGTGCTATCAGGAAGGCGACCACAAGCATGACACCAGGACGTTCAACGTAGGACCAGCTCCGGGATCGGGTGACGAATATCAGCGCCTGGCTCACAATGCTCACTTGGAGGTAAAGAGCAGCCATTACCTCGTCAGTGCTGTACCTGATTGATCTCACACCAAACTTCTCCTGTTTCATTCAATTTGAGCTTTTATGTTACACAAGGCTGATATGTTGTTTACTGTTATCAGGATTAGGCAAACGGATGTGATTCTTACAGTGAAGAAGTCGGAATCATGAACTGCCCAGAAGAAAATCACGGTCATGACGGCCAAGTAGGTTCCTAGCACAACGCCAGTTGCAAAGATTTCTTTGAGCTTCCACGAGTCCGGCATGGGTGATGGCTTAACTCGATCCTTGGAGATCGTCATGATGGTTCCATCATTTAGTATGGCAATGATGAGAACCATGAAAGGAGAGAAGTCGAACTTCCAAATAAGAGCTATGAGCATGAATCCGAGAACGATACGGATGGTGATGGAAACCGCATAGATGGTGTAGTTCTTCATCCTCTGGAAAATGGCTCTGCTGGTTAAGACAGCGCTGACAATCACGCTTAGCCCTGGTTCAGTGAGGACAATGTCAGATGCACTCCTCGCTGCATCTGTTGCATCAGCGACTGCAATACCAATGTCTGCCTTCTTAAGTGCCGGGGCATCATTCACGCCATCACCAGTCATGCCGCAGATGTGTTCCCTTTCTTGTAGTTTCCTCACGATCTCATATTTGTGCTCTGGAAACATATCCATGGATGAATATTAGTTGGGTCAGTAGGAGGAAAGGGCGGGCGTGTTAGGTTTGTGGAATCAGTTTCAAGTGTTGAGCGTTATCTATACCAGGAAAGACGCCAGCGAAGCCATCCGCCTTCTCGATGAGCTCCTCAATAGGGAGGGTAGCCAAAGCCGCATCCTTGTGCTGACCAAGGAGGGACGACGAAGGGTACATGTTGGTTCCCATTCCAAGCCTGCGGCCTGTTTCCTTGGCAATGGCTAGCTGATCACCAGTGATCATCTTGACATTGACACCAAGGACCAGCGCGCGTCTTATAGTCTCTGCACTGTCATGCCTTGGAGGATCGAAAAGAGGCAACAGACCGACAAACTTCCATGGATCTCCTGCGCTCTCTTTTGTCTTCTCAGGAACGGCCTGTCGAGTGAAAAGGAGGCCAACAGTGACTTCATGGCTTCATCTTGAAGAGCAATTCATGTTAGGAAATTTTCGTTAGATGAACAGCTTTACCTGTATTCCAACTGCAAGCGCACGAAGACCACGATCTGCAAATTTATCAATGATGGAGTGAGCTCTGTTCCTCGCTTCTGTCCCGAGATTGCACAGGTCAATAATCTGTAAGAAGTGGACAACATATAGCATACTGGTGTCAGCCATAATGCTCGAAGTCGGAATACAGTGTTTGCTCTTGTTCATGATGCCACAATACCTGCTCAGGGGCGCCCTTGCTAATGCGATGCCAATTACCATCAGAGTCGATGTAAGTAATGGCTGTGCGCTTGTCAACTGGGTTGAATGGTAGGAAATGGACCTCTGTGATTCCAGCCCTTGCCTGTAAATGCAGCAAAAATCTTAGCAACTATCCTTCGGGTTCACTATCGATAAACTTCTTTGCGCAGGAGGTAGGCAAGTTGGAAGACTGTTGGATTTATCTATTGAAAACGGCAATGAGAAAGTATAGACCTCCTTGGGATCTGCCAGCATTCCAACTATACAAGCATCGATAGCGTCTTGATTTTCCACCCTAGAAGCTCTAGCAGCAAGAAGAATTGCCATGTCCTTGTCGACATCATTGGTGAAGACCTGCAAGTTAAATGCTCGCCATAATCAACGCAGTGACACACCAGATGGATTCCATTCAACTTATACCGTCAGATTATGTCAGGCTATTTTGTTCACAAACCTCGATCATGCTTTTGTCTACGGTGAGCTTGTTAAGGGTGAGCGTCCCAGTCTTGTCGCTGCAGAGAACATCCATTCCAGC
The DNA here is from genome assembly GCA_001925005.1 of Drosera capensis. Classification (NCBI taxonomy): domain Eukaryota; kingdom Viridiplantae; phylum Streptophyta; class Magnoliopsida; order Caryophyllales; family Droseraceae; genus Drosera; species Drosera capensis. The sequence continues at coordinate 17,279 of LIEC01012518.1, read as the reverse complement.
CATCTCCTCGATTGCTGTCATCCTCTTTGTGATGGCACCTTGCTGCGAGAGCCTGTGAGAGCCAATAGCCATGGTGACAGACAGCACCGTTGGCATGGCAATAGGTATTCCTCCAATGAGTAGCACCAACAGATTGTCAATACCATCCCTGTATCTCCGACGTTGGATAGGATACATTACAACAATCTCTATCACGATCCCTATCGCTATCGAGATGATACAGAAGTTTCCGATGGCTGTCAAGACCTGATGGAGTCAGACAAAAAATTTAATTCATAAGCCAATATTCGCTATGATATCAAAGCAGTTGGTTTGGAAGTGGTCGAACCTTTTGGAAATGGCCAACTTGGTTGGTGCTATCAACAAGGTGAGCTGCCTTGCCAAAGAAAGTATGAACACCGGTGGCAATCACGACAGCTTCGATCTCACCCTGCTTGCAGGTTGATCCCGAGAACACTTCATCGCCTGGGTTCTTGGTCACAGGCAAGGATTCACCAGTAAGAGCGGCTTGATCAACCTTGAGAGGGTCGCCCTCCAGTAGCCGGGCATCTGCTGGTATGATGTCTCCCAACTTGATGCTTATGATGTCGCCTGGCACCAAAATTTCTGCCTCCTGCTCGGTCCATCTCCCGTCTCTCAAAACCTACAACAAGATTACCCCATTCACGATAAGACATATTGATTCAGTCATAGAAAGTTCAAGCTTGTCGTCAAAGGTGCACAAGTACGTTTGGAATTCTATTTTTTTGAATCTGAAGCAATGGGCGAGGACAGATCTGCCTTACGCTGAAACCATGTATAGGATAGCAGGATCCTGTATCATGACCTCTAGTCATACATGCTTTGATAAAAGGATGAAACCACAGCTACCTTAGTTTTGGGAGCAAGGCCAGCCATGAGAGCAGCGGCAGCATTGCCTGCATTGTTTTCTTCGATAAAACTGATGGTCGAGTTGATGAAGAGAAGCACGACAATACCAACGAAATCTTGCCAATCTGGAGGCTTTCCCTGTACAACCAAGTCATTAACGTATCAAAAACAATCAATCATTCACCTCCGTTTATAATCAGCGGTGAGATAAAAGAGCTTTCAAGGCTGTCGATATGATCGTACCCCTCCGTTTGCCAATGCAATGGCCATGATCGCGGCAATCTCCATGACCCATGACAGCGGATTCCACATAAATCCCAGAAACTTTAGCAGCTTGCTTTCCTGATACAATTCAAGAAACGTGGATCAAGACACAAGAGATCATCCTACACGATCTAATAGTTCTAGCTGATGCGAGCAGGAATAAGGAATGCCATACCTTCTTCTCTTCTAGCTTATTAGGTCCAAATATTTGGAGCCTGCGTTGCCCCTCCTCCGTCGTCAATCCTTCTTTCGAGCATTTCAGCTGATCGAACACTTCCTCGACAGGGATCCTTTCCTGCATTGATCACAAACAGAACCTAAAATTATCCATCATGCGAAAGAATTCAAAACATAAAACATCGTAATGGATAAATGAACTATGATCTTACGAGGTCCACGCTCTCGTTCTTGATATCCTCCAAGCTAGCCATGTTTGCGTAGAACACAAAGAACCCAGGAAAAATTTCCACTAGGAACGCATAAGATGTACAAGTTTGATCAACAGGGTGAGTGATTTCTATTTACTGTTGTGGATCTGTGAGATTTGATTCAAGGGGGAAAACGGTATGAAAGTAAGAAATGTGAGGTAAAACTACAAGTTTTATAACCACAAACAAGGAGGGACTTTTTTGATCAAATGAGTTTTCCCTATTCATACGGGTTAGATTCAACATCTCACTTGACATTTGGAACATTTTTCACTCCAAAATTAGCAAAGCACATTCATGGATGATGCTCTTAATTGGCACATTCTAAATGAGGAATCCGATCTCATGTGTCAGCGTTACTATGTGGTGAATGGGCTGTTTAACCAAATAAAGAAGTTTCTTCGTTTATCGATATAGTCATAAGGAACTATCTTATTCTGTGTAACCTTGGTAACGATACAACTTGGTGATCAGTGTTCAAATCTCAATGAAATTGATAACGTGTTTGTGTTGCCTGCTTTCATTCAAATAACTGTCTTTGTTCTACGGAGAGAGAGAGAGAAAAAAACAATCTCTTCCATAAACATACACTAAACTTATACTCAATGGAGAGCATCTGACCATCTGATCTAAGAAGTATTTTTTTAAAAAAAAAATTTGAAAGGTGTAATAGGACATCTAATTTCATTATTCAAATCATTACATTTATATATGATTTACTCTAATAAAATCATATCTCATGCGTGCGTTATGTTGGTAACACTCAAAAACACATCTAACTGTGCGATACAATTTGATTCTCAAGGTACTCATGAACAATAAAATTCCCTAAACACATTTGTAAGTGCTAGGCCCGTCTTCAATTATTCCTCCTTTTGTTACAGTTAATAACCCTTCAAGTCATCATAACAGCCCGTGGTCATAGAAGCCCAGCCCAACAATCCCTTTATGTTCTCCTCATTGCGGGCCCCTCAACAAAATCCACAAAGAAGCCCAAATCCGTGACGACTCCGCGCACTTCGTCGACGGTGAAGTCGTATCAATGCGACTCTTCGCCGGCGACGACCGCAGGCGGCGGCGCTGCCTGTTGGTCGGGTGAGTCTCTCTCTTTTCTCATTATCTGATTTTAACTTGCAGTTTTAGTTCTTGATTAGCTGCTGTGTTGTGTTCATTTGGATGTGATTTTGTTGAATTGTTTTTAGTATATTTGCTGGTTACTTGGTGACGCTGCTTTTGATGTGTCGTTGAAATTGTAGTACTATTTGATAATGGAATGTTGCTTCTTGTTTGATGATTTATGTGCGGAGTTAAATATAGATACGTTTTATTCAGAGAATATCGAAAAACAATCTATTTGTTATATATATTATAACAAACGTAAGGATGATTGTCTTTTCTCTGAACGAAACATAAGATGAGATTGAGCGAGTTGGGAGAAACAAATCAGGTTATGGTGTGTCTTGTGAATGAGTGTTATTATGATCCGGGTCATTTAAGCTCTGCTAATGGATTTTAAGCAAATCTTAAACCAAATAAGGTGTCGTGTTGAGGTTGACGACTAGTTCAAGGAATTTGAACTATATGCTGACAGCGGGTGGGGCTTGGGGACAACATCCGTGAAACAACACTAGTTTTTGTAGGCTCAATGTTCTGCTATGTTATGTCGCGATTTGGGTTAGGATCATAATTCCATGCATGGTTATGGATTGCCTGGTTTTCAGTGGTATTCTATGAATATTCGTATGAGAGTCTAATTCAATATAACAAGTGCGAGTCTCCTGTAAGTTTCTCTTCATATAGTTGATTGTCACTAGGTTTTGTTGAACGTGTTTCCCTTACGATACTCGGACATCCACGTGTTTCTGTGTCTTCTTTTTATGTCTACACACGTGTGATTTTCACCTTGGATCGCTACAAGTCGGACCTTAATGCATCATAGTCTCATGTTCTGTCAATTCCATCTTCTTTAACAAATGAACTTCCTTATATGCTAGCCGGCGTCTTCACATAGCAAGAATAATATGATATAAACGCACATCTTGTTAGGCAGTTGGTATCCTGTTGTAGCATATCAATGATAGAATAAGCGGTTATTGTAAGTGAAGTACTGAACCTTTTAGAACATTCCAAGCCATATCCGGTCCTAAAGAAGGGATAGAGACGATAAGTACAGATATTGCAAGGTGCTTTGGGAAGCATTTGTCATCCATCATGGGATAATCCGACCGACGACAATAATGTAGGACACAGCGAAAACTGTAAAAAAAAAAACTATGAGGTCATTCTTGGTCTTTTATGAGGAGGGTTGGACACTCATTGGCAATGATAGTAATAATAGCGTTCTAGGTTGATGGCGATGGTGAACTTGTCATCAATGATGAGGATGGCATGACAGATCGGCTTCGTGAGGCAACAGATGAAGACGACGACGACGAATTAGACCGAAACCTGAATCTTTTGGACTTGCTGCCACCGGCGCTGGTGCTAGGGGTGCTACAACTGCTGCTGGAGCTGCCACTGGTATCCAGTAGCTTCTTTTCCTCGGCCATGACCTTCTTGGCATCATTCTCTTGTGCTTTAGGTTGTTGAAACTTGGCTGTAGATACTTGAGTTGGAATTAGGCAGTTACAAAGGAGCCCTGCAGAAGCACAAAATCAAAGGACACATTACAACGGCATTCTTTTATGCAAGGCCTTCAACGACAAGAGACAAATAACAACTACTTTTATCCATTGGCTGATTTAGTCTAAATAATTCGATATGAAAGTTACAGTTTTGATGGGATTTATTACAACGTTGTCTTCTCACTCTGAATAGGTTGGACGAGCAGAGCCCTGATCTAGAACTTGTACAGTGTTCGCTCATCGAAAGAAAGCTGTTGTGTTTATCATATTAGCAACAAATAAGAAACCAAAACCTGCTACAAATGTCTAGGTCCTGAATCCTGAAATAAGCGATGATAAGTTTCGGATGCCTTACCAATCCTAGCCAGCCGATTAACCCAACTGGGAATGGGATTTCCAGTGAGCCGAATGCAGAAATCATTGCAGAAATGGTTGCAGTTCTTGGTAATAAGGTGATATTCATTGCCTCTGTACTTCTCTGCTAGTTCCTCTATCACTTTCCTAACTTGTCCTGCTCTCATCTCTGTCCATCCTATCAAGATCCCTCTCCTGAATGTGAACCCCTCACAATGCTTCGGTTCTTCCGCGAAGATCCCCGACATCGGGTACTGATGAGCTCCGTAAGCATACTCCACACCATAAACTGGAACCAAACACATCAACTTGATATTTCGTTTTGTTAGGGTTTCAGGCATTAGAATTGAGCATGAGCAATTTTTCAAGACTACACAGTTCATACGAAAACATATCTAATTTCTTTATCAAATAGTTCTTTTATATGTCAAAGTAGTGCCTGCAGTGCTTTTCTTACCTTGGACGCCAGAATGGTGGACTCCGAGGCCAAGCCAGTAGGTATAGCCATTGAAGGAATAAATGTCATAGACATTGAGGTAAACTGGTATGGACCCACTTGAATCCATGCAAGAACTCCTCCGACGAAACATCTCTCATGGCCAATACCTTCTCCGGCCTAGGCACTATTTGTCGTGCTAATAGTCACTGGTTATTCGACATAGAGCTTGAGACGGACCACAACCCGGGATCTGGTGCCTGTATATCTTCTAGTTCTGTTGGTTCTCTTATATGATAAGGGGTTTTTTTTTATGAGTGTAGGGATCTTTGGTGAACTGTATACAACAAGCCGATAGTGTTAAACCATAGGAGTGGGAGGAGCTGGTGTTGGCCTGTCTTTTTAGCTGTTTTGATGTGTTGTAGGGGCTTTTTAAATTTTGAATTGCTTTATTCTTGGGGGGAAAAGTAACGTATTCTCATTATTGATGGTTTGTGGGGTTTGAGGTAAAGTTTATGTTTCCTTTCCTTTTTGCATGAAGTTGATGGTGCACTGCTTCGGACGAGCATTTAGATGAATCTTGGAGTTATATATGTATTAATCTTGATAGTTTTTTTTTTCAGATAGATCTGAATCATATGATGATTGATGGAGTTGAACCTCATCATCGAATGAAGGATAAACGCTTGGATCAATTAGATTATAGTAAGATTGTAAGCGTTTCTTTTCCTAGGAACTTTGAAAGAGAAATAACGGTGGAATGCAATTATATCAGGAGCAGAAAAAAGGGCACTTGATGTTGGGTACTCTTTTTGACGGGTGTGTTTTGCACAATGACGACATATCACAACATCTGAATTCAGTTGTCTAAAAAGCGGAAAGTTAAGTTTTTGGCCTAAAAAGATGGGGTGTACTGTGTAGTGTGCTAGACTTGCAGGACCTTTTGATTTTTTTGACCGAAGAAAATTGATTTTTACCTTTTGCTTAACTTGGATGAATGATGCTTTGTGTTGCTTCTAATAATGATCGAAGACTTGGATGGTACTCTAACTGGTTCAAATGTTACATGGGTAATTTAGATGGTCACAATCTGAATTTTGAAGATGTAATTCATGATTTCATTCTGAGCCCATCCGTTGAATTCGTTTGTGCTCTAGTAGCATTTTGTTATTTTTTCGTCACTGTATGGATCTGAGACACGACGAGTTCTCGTGGTCGGTATTTAAACCGTCAGCAATTATCGGAAAAAATAAAATATAAACTGTCTGTATTTCCCACTATATATTCAAGCTTCACTACAAAGCTCTTTTGAAGTCACTATAGCGAAAATAGTTAGTCTTATAGTGTAATTTTTTTAAAAGAAAATCTCGAAAGATTTCCTTTTGGTCAACCGAATAGTCCGTAAATTCAGAGGATCCTTTAAACCAGTTTTCGTTGACGGGTTCATCACCACAAAATAACTTATGGTATATTTACGACATTCGTTATCCCATATTGATCACAGTGCTTGTTCTTTCATGCAGGTGGTCGTTATCATGCTCTAAGATGGACCAAAATGCTTTTTGTTGTGATTTTCTTGCCTTCTTGCAGGAACTTGATTGATTTGGATCAGACGCTCACTCCCACCGCACTGTTGGATGTTAGTAAGCTAAATTGAGTCATGATTGTTTTTTGAGTATTTATATCCTGTTCTTCAAATTATGTGTTGAATAATACAATGAGAGAGAAACGTTACAATAATTATAGGACGAAGATAATATAAAGGATTACACTCTAGTATGATCTTCAGTTACATGTCTGCGTAGCACACCTAGTAAAAATGAAATACTTTTCATCCAAAAATAAATAGAACACTTAAAAGAAACATTTTTCCCACATAAAATAAGAAAACATTGCGCTAAAGTAACTTCTTTCTCAATCAATTGATAAGACATTTTTGTGATTAATTTTAAATCGGTTATATTGATTAATTTTAAAAAAACTGATTCCATTTTTTAAGGATAAAAATTTGAAAAACAAAAAAAACAACTGCCTCTTTTTTAGACCAGTAGAAGAACTGAATAATTCGTGAACAGTTCAAGTTTGACTTGACTCGACCCGAAAATGTAAACCAACTCGACTCCACTCGATTTTTTGGGTTCGAACAATTCGATTTCGTGAATTATTCGTGAATGGTTCATAAATCGTTCGAGTTCGACCGAGAAGTTCGTGAACTCTTTATTTATTTATAATAGTAGGTTCTGAAATTGTAGCTTTTCAATTCTATTTATTTATTGTAATTATAAATGGAAAAAGTCGATAATATAAAAAAATTATTTATATATTTCCTTCGTCCAACGAAAAATATAACACTATTTTGTATGCATGAATATAAATCTTATTTTCATATCATATCAAATCGAATAACGTCTTATCTTTTCGTAACATGTGTTAGATTGAAATACGTAACTTACATAATAATTAATATTTCACATCTTATCGTCATTATATACATATCAAATTTTATATCGATATACGAATCCGATTAAATTATTATGTTTTTTTTTGTGAAACCGATGAAATAATTCATTTACATTAGAAAAGTTTTTTTTTTTTCTTTCCAGAATCAGACAGGACTGATTTAAAATTGGACCCCACAAATGATTCTGACTCAAGGCAAAACAAGACGGCGAAGGCGATCAATCTCGGCCCCGTTTTCGGTTTCCCTGATCTGAGCTGAAGAACCAAGAGGTCCCCATTTCTCCATATCGCTTCCTCGATCCAACTGTGAATTCGAAAAACTGCGACCATGAGTATTGTGAATGGGACAATATCAGAACTGGGGTTTGTTTCACTTTTTCCGCTCTTGGGTTGCATGATGATGTATAGATAGGATGTTAAGAATGGGGTTGTTTAGTGGTAAGCAACTCGTTCTTCAGTGACCTCGTGAGATGAGAGGTATCTTGTGTGCTACGCAGATTGGGAAACGTGTATCTGGTGGCATGTGGACGAGACCCTACTTCGTGATTGGGAAACGTTAAATCTTGCCTTTTCCAGGAATTACTTTGATACGAATTTCCGAACTAAAATGTGGCTGAATTTGGTGGGTTTGAAGATGGATGAATTCATGTCAGTTGGGGAGTATCAGGATGTGCTTGAAAGTATAGCGATATTTCGCATGCCTTCGGAATCTGCCATGACTTCGTATTTCTTACTCGGGCTTAAACCTATGCAGAAGTTGGTTGAATCTGCGCAAGTTGAGGGTTCATATGCTGAAATGGTTGAGAGGGCAAAGCATATTGAACAAGTTTTGGCAGACGTGGATGAGCAAGAAGATGACTACGGCAGAAAGCGTCCTAGGTCACCAAGTCTAGAAGGAAGTCATGGCTATAGGTCTGATGGGTCATCAACTTGTCCCAGGTGCTCCCGGTATCTCCACGACGGGGAATGCAGATGGTGCAGTGGCAGCTGCTTTAGATGTGGTGCGCAGGGACATAAGAAAGCTCATTGTCCCGAAAACATGTAATAAGGTGCAGATAGTATGCATTACAATGGAGTTTAAGCACTCTTCAGCAACGTGCTTCCATCGTAGCAGCGTAGAGAGCATCCCACTTTGTATTTCAGATCATTGCTTGATGACGGCCGTAGTACTTATTAGTCGCATCCAAGCGTGTTTTTTTTTTTTTTTTTGGCGGGTGAGACTAACCGCTTTTGTTGTCTCATGTTTATGAGATGAAACTGCCCGTGATTGCTGTTAAAGAGTGTGTGCTTGGTTTGTTCTGCGTAATGTTTTATGTGGTTCAGTTCAATCTCATTAATGTTTTTTGTTCTGCGTTACGTGTTGCTCCCTACAAGTCGTCAAAGCATTCTACCGTTTGTCATTGTGTATGCTATACCTCAACTGAGCTTCCCCAAAGATTACAGGCTTTGATCTCGAATACGCGCTATGTGCATTTATCCCGCAAATGGTAGATACGGACTCTTGATCATAATTTCATAAGGTACTCCGAAATCATAAAAACACAAGATGTATCAAGATCAACCTCATGAAATCTTCATTTATACATCTATTCAGCATTCATATTACTTTCTTTATCCCAGTAAGCTTGTAACCAATTGACTTGGCACGCTAATTGTTGCAAAAATTAACACGTACAATAACGATCAAATATATTTTGTTGTAAATTTATCTTGAAAACATCAATTATTACGTACTTCAACATAAGACATATTACAAAATGATCCGACATGAATTGATATGAAAAAAAAAACTTATATTCATACATATGAAATAATATAAAATATGTATATGTTGCATCTTTCGTACGACAGAGGGATTATTTCATTTAAATTAGACCATCTGAACTCAATCTTACTGTTAAGATTATGATTGATTATTCAAACACATACATTATATTACATAAACAATTACATTACGACTCCAGTCATCGCAATCTTACTGTTAAAATTATTATGGATCGAATAAAAACACATTACATTACATAAAACAATCTCGTTACCAATCCAGTCATCAAGAAACTATTAACTTCACACGCACCCACATCGTTTTTCTCCATCCCCAGTCGCCGCCGCCTGCCGGAACCCTTACTCGGCCGCGCAACCCATCGATGACCACCCGCGGAGCCGACGAGTGGCTAGCGGTGGACAAGTTCCAGCACATTGTCTTGTGCTTCTCCCTCACGCTCCTCTTCTCCTTGCTCGCATCCCGAACTCGCGTCCTCTTCATCCGACGCCGCAGCGTCCTCATCGGAGCGTCGATTTCATTACTTGCGGGTGCAGCTAAGGAGGCGGCTGATCAGTTAGGGTTCTTTCGGTCCGCGGGGGCGTCGGCGAAGGACGGGATTGCTGATGTTGTGGGGGTTTTGATTGGGTGTGTTGTGCTTTGGGGTTTTGGAAGGGTTTGGAGGAGGAGGAAAGGGGAGGAAGGTGATCGTGTTGTCGAGGTTTCGATTGTTTGATTGATGGATCATGGATGGGAAGTTTTGCTAGGGTTTTGTTTGTGGCACTGTTGATTGAGCAGGTTAGTGATGGCTTCATTTGATTGGAAATGTTTGTTTTCTTGTACAAAATTGTTTCGATACGGCCATTTTTTGTAGTAGAACATGTGTATGATCTGGTTTGCTTATTTGCTTGTATTTGTTTACATCTTCTGGAATTTGATGAGATTGATGAGAGAATGTGTGTGATCGTGCCTCTGTATTTTTAACGAAGGATTATGTGGTTTGATGATAAAAGGGGTTTTGGGTTTAAGCATGATCAGGAATTTCTGCTATCTAGGTTCCTTTTAAGGGAGGACAGCGCTGACAACACATTCTAAGAGCTTCACAGCCATTGTATAGTATATATTTCAATCGCTGATATGCTGTGTGCAATAACGTTTTACATGACAACCACGTTAGGAAAGCAGAGGGAAAAGTAAAGTTGTCCATGAAAAATGTATTTCCAGAAGGAAATGTAGGCGTTAGAGGACGCTTGGAGCAGATGAACATCCTAGGAAATTTGGTTATATACATTGCTTAGGTGATTACTAGGCAGCCTCCTAGATGCTCGTTTACTATGAACTCTATGTTCTTGAGTTTTGGTCAATCTGGGCCAAGCTATCGCTGACCATTATCTTATGGGGTAAAGGCAGAACTCCAGCAAACCTTAGTGATTCCATGCCCCGGTAGTCATCTGGTCCACTTCCATGGTGTCTTCATGATGGTGAACAGAGAGGGGGGGGGGGACATGTATGTCATGTAAAGCAGCCAAGATGCTGTCTTTAGGCTTATCTTTGATCAGAAACTGATGTTATGTTTATCACTTTTCTTCGGATGGAATAAAGTATGCTGTTTAATCTGACATTGCTCATAGTTGAGAGGACTTGCAAGAGTTCTTAGTCTTCGTTCTTCCATTGATTAATTCGATTCTTAGGGTGATAAAGAGTGTACCTTTTGGACGATAAGCATGTTCTTTCCATATTCTGATTCTTCCATATAGATCTAGATTTCTGTAGGGTGATCTTTTAGTAGTTGTTTGTCAACCGTCATTTTGGTTTGATGATCTTGATCAGTGGAGAGAAGAAAACCATATGTGATGCTAAAGTTGACTAGTCGAAGATAAAGAAGCATAGTCAGTTTGATGTGAATCTTCATCTTCTTGAACTTTGAAGGGCAAAGCTTAACGAACTAATAGGAGTATTCAGATGCCATCTGTGTGAACCATTGGTTTTGGATAGTTACAAAAAAAGGTGCCGTCTGTGTGAGATATTTCGTCATTGATAAATGACCTTTGATGGAGAGAACTATTAAATGTTCTAAGATAACAGAAAAATCCTGTCAGAACAGACGTTTTGTTTCGAAATAGAGCATATGAACCAATGAAACAGAGCGCATGTACAAATGAAATAAAGCGTATAAATAAAAAATGAAACATAATATTAATATGAGATTATGCAATCTCGACATCACCCAAAAAAGAAACAAAATGCATGAACAAATGAAATAAAGCGCATGTACAAAAATAAAATAGAGCGTATGTTTCCGAATAAAACAAAGCGTATGTACAAAAAGTTTATTTGTAAAAATGAGATAAAAAAAACATCAAACTGAATGACTCAATTACACAAACTCTAGTCTGAACCATGCTCAACATAACCCTACACTTCTACAAACAAGCTTAAACTTAGCTGAAAAACACAATATTACCCGTTCTTCAATAGTCGCTCGTAGGCCTAGTCTAAATTTGGATGATACACCAAGCCATCTTAATTTTGAGCAAAACTAAAATAAATGGCTTCGCAAACTGGAAACGTTTCCAACCTCTTTCAAACCCATTGTACCAATCGCACAAATAGGCCAACCATATATCAACATATAGATTAAGAAAACGATGTTGTATGATCATAGCTCTGAGGTTGTACTTTTTTAATTTTAATTCTATCAAAAGTTCAAATCGACCATCAAAGATTCAAAATACCAATGTACTAATTAAACATATGGTGTTGCTGGACACTACCAATACCAATGCTAACCTCTCCAATCTCACTATCATCATCCAAACCCGCCTCGACCTTCCCCATAGTCCATCAATTCGACACCGATAATTATACACCCTTTATTACGCCCGACCACCAACCTCACCACCGGTGGAGATTCGGTCGAGGAGGTGAGTGAGGAACGAATGTGGTGAAGACGAATGGGGATTGTGGCAGAATTTGGTGATTGGGGATCTCATCGGTGACAACAACGTGGTGTTTTCCGATGAGTGAGGGGAGATGGCTTGGCGAAGAGTGGCGGGGAGGAGGAGGAAGGAGAGAGAGGGGTATTGGAAATGGGTTGAAATTGTATGTTTTGGGAAATATGATTCCGTGCGTATGATTTTGAGAGTATTTCTAAAAAAAATATAGTTTTGGATCATTTATTGAAAAATAAAACTCTGAATCTAAAAATAAAACCCTAAACCTAAAAAATCTTAAATCTTAAAAATAAAACCCTAAAGCATAAAAACAAAATCTTAAACCTTAAAAAATAAAACCCCAAACCTAAAAACAAAACCCTAAACCTTAAAATAAAAACCCTTAAAAGAAAAAAAAAACCATAAAATAAAGAAACTATAAAAAAGAATCCTAAAAAACTTCAAAAACTAAAAAAAAAAATAATCAAATTTCAAACCCAAAAAATGGTACAGCATATGGACAGCACAAGAGGGGACAACAGTGGATCCGCTCCGCATATTTGCTGGGTGGCCTTTGTATTTGTACACCTTGAAGCCATAATCACGTAGACATGTTCAATCAGAAGCGAAATTAAAGCTAATGATGTCTATAGATCATTTTTGTATCCCTTCAGAAAAGAATAATTTTACAGGGTTATAGAGCTTTTCTTCTGATTCCAATGCGACATTTAGTCAGACCTAGCATAAACTTAAAAAAAACTAGATTTTATTCTTTTTCTATTTACAATCATTTTCCTATTTTACCGTCTTCACAGACAGAATTCTGACTTTTGTCTTATACAAAACCAGACCTGTACAGTGCAACATCAATTTAATGGCGTCATATTTCTTATTTCACACCCTGAAGCTTTGAACTGTTGAAGGCTGCTTAAAACTGTTATCTTCCTCTGGCAGCTTTATTGCCGTGTAAACTCCTGCCCCGCAAAGGGCTCCTAGGATCGGTGCAGTGAGGTAGATCCATATGCCTTCAAAGTTGTTTACTGCTATCGCTGGCCCCAGAGTTCTCACCGGGTTCATCGAAGCTCCGGTTGTCGGCCTAGAGCAAAAAGGAAATTAGACATAATGTGTTGGTAATTACAATTCAAGCTTCAAATGTTAGTGCAAAGCTGTCATAGGCATAAAGCACCCTGAAGCACCAAGTCTTTCCCTAGGGTCTAAGTGTGAGCTTTTAGGTGCGAAAAGCCCCATAGCTTCAGGTTGAGGTCACACAAAGTGTCTTTACTATTGTCTCATATTTTCAGTTTTCTAGGACTTGAGCAGTTAAGTGAGCCTTAAGATGCTTTTGACAACAATGTTTGAGTGTCAGGATGCTTTCATTCACATGAGATTAAATTTATGCTCAACTATTCTGATGATGCTGTTGAATCCCGCCCGCTTTTTTTATTTGCAGCATTGAGTAATTTCACTGCTAGCCCGTTCTGAAACTGAAGAGATGCTCTGTAGAAAACATACTCCTATTCCTAGACCTGTTTTATAAGTATTCTTTTTCTAATTTAAGCAGCTATACCTTTCAATGAAGTAAAAACAAGAACAGAATACAGGGTGAGAGTTGAATCGTACCCGACTATGAGGATGTTGAGCATCACGGTTGCCCCTACCGCGATTCCAGCGAGTTCTCCCACCTGCAGGGTATCATAATGTAATTCTTTTGTCATTCTTCTACCTTAGGTAGTTCCGTATATCCCACTCTTGCACGAAATGATACTGGAAATTGCAGTCCCTATCCTCTTTTTCAGATGGTAATTGCTAATTCCCCTCCCCCCCTATACAAATGAAGGGGAATAGGGAAGGGGGAGGGGGTGCACTATGGTAATTCTGTCCTTGTCTTTAGTTCTTTCAAGCATAAAGGAATAGCGTGTAAGGTGTCTGTTTATTACCATATTTGCTTCGTCTTTCTCCACTACAGTGAAATGTTCCTAGCTAGGCCCAAAATATAGATCTTGTTTTTCTCTTTTATAAGATCCCATGTGTTCCTTTTTCCTTTCAGTAATCAATTAAGACTTGAACATCTCCAAGTGGTGGTTGGCACATGATTGAAATATTCTTTCCTGCTATTTAGCTTTAAATTTGTCAATTAAGGATGAAAACTCTATATTGTATAATAGTATTTGTCAATTAAGGATGAAAACTCTATATTGTATAATAGTTGGATATTTATGTGACATACGGTTGATATCTGGTCCCAATGAAGTCAGTTGAAATATCATTAGGCCTTTGTTGTTCCCGCAGTACATTATAATCTTAAAGCTGTATAGGTTGATCATTAATTGAGGGACTTATATCAAGAATATCTTATGAGGCAGGCAGAAATCTTGACGTAAACACTCTTGCTTTACGGGTGAAGGCTATGAACAATCTCATAGGCTCTTTTGTAAGTGGGAGTCCTCGATATAGGGTATAGTCTATAGAACTCTTACTTTTAGGGGGATTGACACCAATTTACAGAAATATTGTAAGACAGTTAAGTGGAAGAAAAGAAAACTATCTTACAGCTCTAGTGTCAGTAGCCACTGCTGTGACGACAAACATGAGGTTGAAGGTGATGATAAACTCAAGAGTAAAAGCTTGTCCATAGTTAACTGAAGGAACAGTTACTCCTCCACCCATAATGGGGTGAAAGACCGATTTCAGTACGAATGCAGCACACAGTGATGCCAACACTTGTACTCCTACATATACTGGAACCTGTTCAATGATGGCAATCATGTGTAAGGTCTAAATGGCATCGGAATGTGTTGGATGGCTGTGAGTTTGATTATTCATTATGTATCAACGTAGATTCGTACCTGAGCCCATGGGAAGTGCTTCAGAGCAGCAAAGGCAATGGTGATGGATGGATTGAGATGTGCTCCAGATATATGCCCAGTCGAGAGGATGACAATCATGACAGCAAGGCCTGTGGAGCCTGCCAGCCCGATTAGGGTCTCGGCACCTTGTGTCTTTTGGTTCACAATTGCTGTTGCTGTGCCAGCAAAGATCAGTATGAAGGTGCCCACGAACTCAGCCAGTACCTGCTTGTACCCATGGAAGGAGATCGTGATATCAAATGGTATGTCCTTGTTCTTCTGTTTTCCCTCTAATCGAAGCTGGTTGTACATTAGTGTTGTGATTTTCTTCATTGGAGTTTGGTATTAGTGAAGTTGAGGGAATGAAACGTCAATGCCAAAGACTATAGATTATATCGAGGTCGTAGAGAGAAATCTATGTATGCAATCCAAATGTATGGCGTGCCACGGACACTGAGTTAACGTGGTTTTTGATTAGTGGATAGCCAAAGCTTATTAATGAAGTATGTTGCTGATTCAAGCTTAGTATTTTGAACCAAAAAGCTGGACGTAATTCTCGTATAGGTGAGCTACTATTTTACCTTCTTTGCTAGTGGCGCGGGAGGAGGTGGCATTGTCATGGTACAAGTGATCGCGGGCATGCTCCCTTCTTCAGTGGCACAAGTGTCTACAGTGAAGCACTTGCCGCCCCTCCCAAGAATGGAGCTTTTAGGCGGCATAGTGCTACTGCTGCGGTTCTCCGACTTCAAGTGACCGAGGAATACTGGAGCTCTTGGAGTGCCTGCAGGAGGAGTTGAAGATGTTGAGGCAAGATCTTCTGTATCAATTGAGCCCATTACCTCTCTATTGCTTATATTGCACAATGCTGCAGAATATTGGTATATTTATAGAAGCTAGGTTAGTTGAATTTATAGTTAGATGGAATTTATGAACAGTGATGAAAAAAAGAAGGGAAAAGAAGTCAGTGGCTGGAAGACAAAGAGTATGGCAATGGAAAGGGATAGTGGGAGTAGGAGGACATTATGGGAGGGCTGTTTATTGCGTTATGGAATCTTTTGAGTAGAAAAAAGGAGCTTTAACCTTGTGCGATTACTACACTTCTCATGGTCCGTCGTCTTCGTGGTCTCTGTATCTTCTGTGCATTATTATGTTTTTACTCAATCATGGAGGCGTCCACTGTGCTACGCCTTTTGAGTTGTCAAGCGAATGCTTGTCATGTAATGCTATGTGCATGTGATGTTATGTGCTCGACAGTCGGCATTATCTCAAAAGGGTTCGCATGTCCGGTAGATGGCCATTTTCGAGGACCTATTGGCTTCGGCCAAACTGATGGTGGCCGGCTCATTATACCAGGGAAGTAAAGGAGTGACAGTGGTTTAAAGGCCGGCTCAAAGAAGATTGCCCTGTCACGATGAGACTTGCATGTTCTCTTGTGTGTTAGCCCACGTTTCTTGGTTCGAGTCTCGGCTGAATAAATTTAACTTTTGTTGTTTCTGGAAAAATGAATGGTACATTTTCAAACTGGATGGCTGTCCTCCTGCTAACTTGAATTGGCTCTTTCTACGGGTCAGATATCAATATCATCATTCATCAGTATGATTTGATTATTGTATCTTCCAACACGATCTTCCTGAACTTTATGCTTGCAGGTACATGCTTCGTATCACTAGCTTATCACTAGCTCGACGGAGAAAGTCCTATTGTTACGAACAATTTGGAAGGTACATGGAGCCAAAGAACTCTACTTTCCAACATAGGAGGAGCCAACACTGTCTAGACTAAGTTCTCTAGCGCTCTGTTCAGTCCGTTGCTACATCGCGTTAAGATCAATATGGCAGGATATGGCACAATGTGATGGAATCTTTTGAGGAAAACAAGTGGTAAGTTATATTGTCTTGCTCACCTGTGAAATCTGGAAAGTACCAACTTTATTCTTATAAAACCCTGCATCGAGATTGATGTACATTGTCAGACCGATTTAGAGCCTGCCTGCTCTGTCCTTTCTAATTTACCTTAATCCCATCGATGCTAGTCCTGACAATGCTTCTCTTTGTGAATTCAGCGAAGCACTGGTTCATGCAAGATTATATCTCTAGTCATCCAGAGAGTTACAAGATTTGAACTTGTGACCGGTCTAAGACACGTCTCAGATCAACTTCGGTGATACTCCACTTACAAATATCAACATGATTCAGTGAAATGAATGCAGTCCCTATTGGGTTGGAGACAAGATATCGGATAATTGCTGCTGAATTTGGCCTTGCTCCCTCCTTTATTGTCTCGTGTCGATTAGCTTCTTCGT
>LIEC01012517.1:92430-135440 GCA_001925005.1 Drosera capensis | reverse complement strand
TGTTCGAGAGAAAATATTAGTGGTTTCAGGAAATCCTGTTGTTACATGAAAGTATAAATCACAACCATAATAATATTACATTGATATAAATTTACAACCTAAGCCTTAGCCACTTTTCACTCATTTTTATTAAACCGATATTAATTAGATAATCACCAAACATTTCATTGTCTAGATAAAGTAAGGATAACATAATTTCAGTAATTGTTTACACAATCTCTGTGGGTTCGACAATCCGGTATTTATTTACCAATTATTACGCGACCAGTGCACTTGCTGTTTACTAGTTGAAAAATACATCGGTCAGTTTTGCACCCCAAACCTTCATTTTGATTGTCTTTAGACCTTTGACCCAACCACCAACAACCATATCTACTACACTCAGTCTGCTGCACCTTAGTCTACATTCTATATTGTGCGATCTCGTCTGCACCCAGATTTGCTACACTTTATGCATTTTGTGTTGATCCTTATTTACAAGCCGAGTCTTAGATCCTGAAGCGTTTATAGGTCTTTTTTTTCCCATGTATGCCTTAGCTACTTAGCCAAAACCTTCTGTAGTAGTTTGCATCTGGTGGCTCACACGTTACTCCTCATCTGTATTCGTCTGTTCTCCAGTATCTGACCTAGACTACAACTACCTACTTGATTTCTAGCCTAAGCACAATAACTACATCATGGCTAATACTCCTAAGATTTGTTCATCAATTTCTATATAACTAGAGGGATTACATTTTCCTATCAATCTCCCCTTAAATTGATGCTAACAAAACTTTTAAGTAAAACAACAAGCTAACTTCATTACTTATAACTAAGCTACATTGTTTTGAAAATGAACTTAAAACAAAAGAGCAATATAGAGATTTAGCTTTACCTGTGATGCTCCTTTCCTTTGGTGCATTGATGGTGATGTTCTTCTATTGATCCTCTACTGCGCTTTTGAGGATGTTCCTCTTATTCTCTGTGATGTCTTCTTTATTCTTACAGCTCCCCCTGAGTTCTGTGTCTTGAGGTCTGTTCCTATTGATGTTTAGATCTCTTTGTAGACCTTTTTCCTTATGCTTCAATAGTATGTCGTCTTTATAGATAGTCTGTAGTTTTACCCTTATTTGTTGCAGACTTCTCTCCTTGGGTTGTAGCTTTTTATGGAGTCCAATTCTCTACTGCAGACTTCTTTGAAGCCTTCTTCTCCCCTTTTTTGTTAGCATTGAGGGCGGTCGTGAGGGCTTCAATAGCATGGTGCATAGCTCTTAGTTTGAAGGAAGTGGTCTCCTGAGTAGCTTTTGCCTTTGCTGTTTCTATTTGTAGTTTGTTTTCCAATAGTCCTAGTCTTATGTCGTTGTTGCAGATGTGTTCTGTGAGTTACTGTTGAGTAGTCTTCAAGGTCTTCTGAAGTTTTCACAGATTAGCAGAGTGTTGTCCTCGAAATTTGATGAGCTGACTCGATATTGTTAAAGGTTCATGGCATTGGCTCTTTGTATTTGATTAATGAGTCCTGTTGCCAAGTTATTGAGTGTTGTGTGGAAATCATCAAAGCTTTTGGTTCTGGTTTGCCAAGTCTGTTGCAATTGGTTACGAACTTTGGAGGAGCTCATGGAATGCTTTCCTTGTCCATGCATGCATATCATAGACTTCTTGATCCTGTTGGCGAAGTCTATACTCGACTGTAGTCTCTAAAGGAGAGGATTCGTGATGTGCAGACTGGTCCCTCTCTGCTATTTTTACAATAGACGATGGTTTTTCTTCCACATAAATGATTTGAACTTCGTTAAGAGCTTGCTGCACTTCTCTAGCTGTTGCTGTATGGGATGTCATTGGTGTGTCTCATATGCCCCTATAAACCAGTCCTTGTGCAAAGCCCACAGATAATGGATCTATCTATGTTTGCACCATACCAAAAGAGGAAGATGGTGAAAACATGATCTTCTTGAGATCGTGCTCGGCTGCAATTACTGTAATGTCTATGGATTCTTCTGCTACTGTGAATATGTCTTCAGTTTGTGTGGGGGTGGGATCGAGTGTAGTTACTTTGGTGAATTCTGTTGTGTTTGCAAAGCCCACAGATGGTGGATCTATCTGTGTTTACACCATACCAAAAGAGGAAGATGGTGAAAACATGATCTTCTTGAGATCGTGCTACTGCAATTCCTGTAGTGTCTGTGGATTCTTCTGCTACTATGAATATGTCTTCAGTTTGTGTGGGGGTAGGATCGAGTGTAGTTACTTTGGTTAATTTTGTTGTGTTGGTAGCCTCGGCTGAATTCTTAACTGGTGATGCCTCAGTTGCATCTCTTATTAATGATGCCTCAGTTGCATCATTGGTTAATGATGCCTCTTCTGCTCTTGATTCTGTCTATACCATAGGTTCTTCAATTGGAAGGTCTGTTGTGGATGGATCTGATGCTTGATCCTCAGCTGTACGTAATTCCTCCACTTGTCCTTCTACTATAGGTGAGGTGGCTATTTGTTTCCTTGCTGAAGATTCTTTTACAGGTTCCTCTTCTGGTGACTCAGCTGCAGGTTCCTCAGCAAATGACTCGAATGCATATTCTTTTGTAGACGATTCAGCCAATTCTTCTGTAGATGGCTCAAATACACGTTCTTCGGCTGCTGCTAACTCAGCTGCAGGAGACTCGACTGCTGCTTCTCCTATTGTAATCTGCTCTTGAATCCCTTCTTTAGCAACTTCATCGATACTATCATCATCATCGTCATGAGTTTTAGAACTTGGTTGATCATCATCACCACAATCATCTCCTGATGGCTGTGTTCTTCCAACTGTTGGTTTGAAAAGATAATCGTAGATCTCATGAGTTACGGCTTTGACATGTTAAGCTAAAAGTTTCTTTAGCTCAACCTCTACTTCAGGTATATGCACAAATTCAATGAGCCTTAGTTGCACTTGTCTGTGTCTTCTTGTCTTCAATGTTGAGTCCTTGACTTCAAGTGTTCCATTGAACAAGATATATACTTCCTTGGGTCTGGTTGTCCAACTGGCCTCCTTCTTTTGAAGTTGAATTAATTGATGGATTTCTGCTTCTTTCATTCCATTAATTTCTCTAATCTCTGTCTGTGACTTATCTGGATTAATTCTGTACAATGTGGTTAGTCTTGATGGAATTAGTTTTGGCCTGGAAGTTCTTGATATTCCTCTGATTTGAAGTGTGTGCACTCGAACAAATTCTTTAATCATTCGTTCTTTTTGTGCCTTCTTTTGTATCTCTATATGCGGCGATTTTCCTAGCAGTTGATAGTTCCTAGTCATGTAACCTTGAATTCTTCGATGTATGGTTTCAGTAGTGTGTAGTGCTTTTACAATTGCCTCCTTCTCTGGAGACTATGTGACATGAATAGTAGTTGTTATAGTCCAAGCTTCTATTGCCGTTGTCGGATGGTCTTCTTCAATCATGGATACATCAATTCCAATACTCGTGATTGGAGTGATTACTGTTGTTGTACTTACAACAAAGGTGACCTGAGATGGTCCAGTCTGCAGTGCTCTGAGATCGGCTACAATAGCCTCTATCTCCTTCCTCGTATAACCTCGTGCACCAAGCTTCTCTTTCAGTTGAGCTTGTGGTCCTTCCCTAATTTCTTGGTAAATTCTTTGAGCTTCCAAGATTAGGTTTTGAAGATTTTCGTCTACTTCTGCCTTCAGATATTTTAATGCCACATTGGCATCATGAAGTACAGCCAACTCTCGTTCTTTTGGTAGGAGAGTCTTTAAGGATGAGGCCTCAACAAGATGCCTAGTCTGCTCTTCTGCAGACTATGTTTCCACTTCCATATCAGTCGGCTCTGTAGCGAGGTGGCCAAGTATGGTCTTCTCATCTGAAGTCTATAAGATGAGTTTTCTTCTTGTTTCCCTTGGCTGCCTCATCTTCGCTAGTTGTGTTTTGCTGATCGGTATTTTCTTGGCCTTCTTCACTGCTGTAGTAGTCTGCACTGTTGTTGCTTTTAGAGGGTGGTCTATAGCCTTTGTGATAGTCTGCACTGCTGCAGTATTCTTAGTGAAACCGATAGGCTGCTTGCCCATCTTTCTCACGTCTATCTGTTTGGCAATTGTTCATGGCCTCCTATCTTGATCTGATAGTTTGAGCTTTCCTTTAAGGATGATGCTGATCACCCTTCCGAACAAAGGCTGCTTTGCTGCTACGGTCTTCGCAAGCTGATACATGAGCAATTTTTCCTAGTTTAATTTATGTTTCAAAAGAATTGCACACATGATGTCTTGTTAATCAGTTTTGATCTAATCTTTGGAGAATTCTCTGGACAGAATTACTTTCTTGACGACTTCTGCGAGCAACTTGTGCTCCTTGGACAGAAATTTCTTCATTATTCTTATTCCTTCCTTTTGTCGGTCTACGCTTCGTATAGCAAATCTTTTGTCTCCTCCCACTGACGGTGGAATGATTATTAAACCTTCATTTGGGACTCTGAAGTATTGTCCAAAGTCCTCTGCACCTATGAAAATCCCAACTTTCTTGTTTGCTGAGTAATAGGTGATCATTTGAAAGTTGTTTGCAACCTTCGCCTTTTCTATAAAGCTGTGTACTTTTTCATCATAAATTCTCATTGTTCTTTCACAAAAGAACTTGAGCCTAGCTTCTTGAATCAACTCGCCTATCTCATTTACCTCTTCGGATCCATTCCTTAGAGTTTCGAAGTCAAGAACAACTCCTATCTGAAGTTCGATTTTCTTCGTCAGGCTTCGTTGCTCATAGGATTTGAGGCTCTTTTGGGGGGTGTTTGATGGAGTGTTGGCCATTTTCAAAAAGATTTTAAAGAATTTTGAGTTCAGAGATCGAATTTGAGAGAATTTTGCAAAGTTAGGGTTTGCAGTTTTTGTGCAGTAGAGTGCACGATTTCTAGAGAGAGAGAGAGTGAGAAAGAGTAAAGTGATTTTTCTAAGAAAAAGTTTCAGATTTTATACCCATTGAAAAATATTATGGTTGCGAGAGACTTCTAGCTGTTATGTTATATCAGTAATTGATTTGACCATTGCGTTATTTTAGAAAAACTATTTTGGAACGTTATATTCTATCCAAAAATAGATGTGTAGTAGAGCAATACTTCTCTAGTCTGCATTCCTGATATGTAGCAGACAGTAAAGTAAATAATACGAGTTTGCATATCGTAAAAAAATGCTAGTTTGCACTCTACATATGCAGTAGTGCAGTAAAGTATTTTGGCTAATTTTATTGTTTTAAATCAAGTATACCCGATTCACCATGGAATTGAATAAATTTGCTCTCATCAAGAGGTTTTGTAATAATGTCTGCAATTTGTTTTTCTGTTGCAATACATTCCAATTTATTGTGAACTTTTGGCACATGATCTCTGATAAAATGATATTTGACATCAATATGCTTGGTTCTAGAATGAAAAACTAGATTTTCTGAAATAGCAATTGGAGACGTGTTGTCACAAAATATTGAGGTTTCAGAGAATATCATACCGTAGTCTGCAAGCTGTGACCTCATCCATAGAATTTGTGCAACACGGCTTCCTACAGCTATGTCTTTAGCTTCTGTAGTAGTGGTTGATACAATAGTCTGCTTCTTGCTGAACCATGAAATCAGTTTTGCACCAATAAATTGACATGATCCACTCGTACACTTTTTGTCAACTCTATAACCTGCAAGGTCTGCATCAGAAAAACCTGTTAGTGCAAAATCTGATTCCCTAGGATACCATACACAAAGATTTGGAGTTCCTTTGAGATATCTTAGGATTCTTTTTATATCAGTGTAGTGGGATCCCTTGGGATCAGATTGATATCTTGCACAAACACAGACTGAATATTGGATGTCTGGTCTATTTGAAGTAAGGTATAATAATGCCCTTATTATTCCTCTATACATGGTTTGATTTATTTTCTTTCCACTTTCATTTCTACCTACTTTTATTGATGTACTCATAGGGGTTTTCATATGGCTTGCATGTTCTAAGCCATACTTTTTAATTTTGTTCTCTAGGTACTTAGATTGATTCGAGGACACCAAATTTGATGTCATTGATTCGCATGTGCTAATCAATCTAATGCTTGTGGTTTGCATTGTTTCATTGAGCTTTCTTAGCGTAGCAGACTATTGCGCCTTAAATTTTCTGAAGTTGAAGGTCTGGATTCGTTGATTGTGAAGATTCACTGATCTGTTTTGCTTCATCTAATCAATGACTCCTACTGCTAGATTCCTTAGCGTCTCTCCAAAGTTCTCAATGGTTGATTTTCTAAGCTCCTTTTCTACTGCAAGGTCTAATGCAATTGGCTCCAAAGTTTCTAGGAGATCATGAAAGGCAGTCCTGATCCATGAGTGCATTCCATAGATCTCTTGATCAAGCTGACACAGTCTGTATTGTGTGGTGTCTTCTGAGATTGAAGAGGGGATTCTTTCCCTTTACTGATGTGGTTGGACAAAGAGGATTTAAACCTCATGTTCCTCAAATGCTCTCTTGATTTCATTTATTGCTGTTGGAGTCATTTTGGTAGCCGAGGTATCACTGTATATTGGCTCAAAGACTGCAGAGGGTACATGTGGTTCCATTTGAGATAACCCAAATAGAGATGGTGGAGTAAAGACTATGTGTTCAATATCTCTAGATGGAGTTGCTTATTGTTCCTTTGCTACAACCAAATTGAAGTCGTCTGCAACATTTGTCTTGGCTGCAGGGACAATGAACTCGTCTGTATTTGTTGGAACTTTGATGGATGTGACCTCAGCTGTAGGCGAGTCTTTTTCAATATCAAGAAATTTTTCTGTCTGTTGTTAAGTGGGTTGCCCCTCATCTGTATGCTCATCAAGTGTTTGTTCTACTACAAAAGCAATGATCAATGGTTTTTCTGTAACAGATTAGTCAATTAAGAGCTCATCATGACCTTTTTCTTCAGTTGGTAGTGCTACTGGTTCTGCTTAGGTGGCAGCTGGAGGAGTATCTCCTTCAGCAGCAGATGTCTCATCTGCAACATCCTCGTCTGTAGGAGTTTCTTCAGGTTGCTCAGCTACAGTCGACTCTATTTGAACTCCTTCAGTAGCTACATGATCAATGATGTCATCTTCATCATCATGACTGTTGAGGTTGGTCACCTCCATTATTATCGCCATCATCCCCTGCTAGTTGATGTTCTCCTAGATCAGGTCGAGAGAGGTATTCATAGACCTCCTCGGGGGCAGCTTTGATATGTTTTTCCAGAATCCTCTTGAGTTCTGTTTCAATCTCTGGAGTGTTGACAAACTCAACGTACCTAAGAAGGGCATGTCTGAGCCTCTTGGTCTTCAGTATGGAGTCCTTGAACTCAAGAGCTCCATTGATCAGGAAGTGAGGTTCCTTAGGTCTTGTTGACCTGCTTACTTCCTTCTTTTGGAGTTCAACCAGTTGATAAATCTCCCCTTCTGTCATTCCAGTTATGTCACCAATCAACGTTTGAGATTGGTCTAGATTGATTTGATATAGTGTTTTGGGTCCTTGGGGAATCAACTTTGGTCTTGTAGACCGTGTAGTTCTCCTTGTAGTCCTTGCTGGTGCTTTTGGAGCTGGTGTTGGTGTCGGTGTTTGTGTTGTTCTTGGCCTCTTGATAGGTGGATTGTGTTGTGATACGAACTCCTAAATCAATTTATCACTTTGAATCTTCTTTTTCATCTTGGATTGAGTCCTTTCTGCAAACAGTTGGGTATCTATGACTTTCTGCTGTAGTAGGTTTACCTAGACTGCCTTGACCGTCTACATAACTGATTCAATGATCTTCTCGGGAAAGGGCTTTTCCTGAGTTGTGGATGTTGTCGTTGTCCATATGGCAGTTGTAGTGGTCGGTTGGTCATCTGTAATTGGTGAAGTTTCTATTCTACTGCCTAAGAATGGAACAATTGTTGTTGTCGTTATTAGCTCTGCTATAAGGGGTCTGATGGTAAGAGTTGGTGTAGCAGAGGTAACTGAGGTTGGTTCCATCTGAAGAGCTGACATCTTGGCCTTGATTTCCTTTATTTCATCGTGGGTATAGCCTTCTGCAGCGAGCCTATGTCTGAACTCAGCTCGAGGGCTTTCTCTTATCTCCTGAAAGCTCACTTTAGCTTCCAAGATGAGGTTCTTCAAGTCTTCATATGCTCCTGCCTTCAGGAACTGAATTTCCATATTCGCATCATGAAGGGCGACAATTTCAGGTCATTTTGGTGGAATTCTTGATGATGAGGGCTTAGTTATCAGCCCAGTCTACACTATTGCAGACTGTGTTTCTTCTTAATTGAATCTGATTGGATCTGCAGCAGGCTTGTCGGATTCGATTTCCTCGTTGGAGGTTTGCACGATGATTTCCCTCCTTGTTGCTCTTGGTTTTTTTAACTTCTGTTGAGCTGACTTCTTCTTGGTCTGCTTCTTTGCAGACCGAGTCTGTACTGTAGTAGTCTGCACTACCACAGTGGTCTTCATCGCCTTCCGTCTCGTCTGCACTTCTACAGGCTTCTGTGGCTGGTCTACAGGCTTTTTTGTGAGTCTTGAGGTTGCTTTTCCTATCTTTTTGATGTTGATTTTCTTGGATTGGTTCCATGGCTTTCCGTCTCGTCTGCACTTCCACAGACTTCTTGGATTGATTTTCCTATCTTTTTGATGTTCCTTCAACTTCTGTTTGAGAAGGGTGCTAATTATCCTTCCGAATAGTGATAGTATGGCCTTCACCGATCTAGCAATTTGATACATGAGTAAACTGACCCAGTTTACTCTTGTTTTTGTGAGAATAGCACACATGATTTCTTGTTGATCGGTGGTTATTTGATCCTTTCTGAATTCTCTTGAAAGAATGGCTTTCTTCACAATATCAGCAAGTAATTTGTGCTCTTTTGATAAGAATCTCTTCATTGTTCTTATCCCCTCATTCCATATGTCTTGGCTGAGCATTTCTTGCCTTCCCAGCTTGACAACTTCTGGTGGAATGATTCTTGACTCTTCATTTGGAAGATTGAAGTATTATGCAAGGTCGTCAGAGTTCACCTGGATAGTTATTCCTCTTGCAGTAGAGGTGTAGGTAATTTGCTGCAGACTGTGTGCAACTTGCCCCTTCTTGATGAAGTCCAGAACTTCATCATCATATATTATGCTTGTTCGTTCACACAGAGACTTGAGTCCAGCATCTTCGATCAAGTCAGCTATGTCTCTGACTTCTTATTGCTCGTCCCGAATTGAATTGAAGTGAAACACGACGCCTGTTTGAAGTTCGAAGGACTCCTCTAAGATTCTGAGGATTTTTGGCTTTTTTTTTATGAACTATATGGTGTGTTGGCTATTTTCAAAGTAATTTGAAAGAGTTGCGGTGTTTTAGAAATCAAATTGAAGTATTTTTTAAGAACTTAGGGTTTCGATTTCGTGTGGTAGAGCGCTATAGAGTTTAGAGAGAGAAAGAGAGTTTGAGCGTTTGTTAGAGAGAGAGAGAGTGATTAGAGAGAAAAGTGATTTTCTAATTGAAAATCTATAGGTTTTATACTCGTTTGGGGAATATGACCGTTATTAGTGCTTTTTCTAGCCGTTAAGTAGTAATGGTCATCAATTGACCGTTATGCGTTATTTTAGGAAAACAGTTATTTAACGTTTTAAAATTGATTTTGTTTCCTAAAATAGATGCAGTAGAGCACTATTGATTCCAGTCTGCACTCAACTTATTGACTAAGCAGTAGTGCAGTAGAGCAATATTACTAGTATGTATTTTTCATGAATGATGTTAGTCTGCATTCTACATATGCAGTAGAGCAGTAAAGCACTCTCGCCAGTTTTATTGTTTTAAATCAAGTATACTCAATTCTCCACGAAATTGAATGAACTTGTTTTCGTCAAGAGGTTTTGTAAAAATGTCTGCAACTTGTTTTTCTGTTGGAATGTATTCCAATTTTATATGACCTTTCTGCACATGATCCCTAATAAAATGATATCTGACATCAATGTGATTGGTTCTTGAATGAAAAACTGGATTTTCTGAAATAGACATTGCAGACGTATTGTCACAAAAAATAGAGGTTTTAGAGAATATTATATCATAGTCTGCAAGTGCTGACCTTATCTATAATATTTGTGCAGTACAACTTCTAGCAGCAATGTATTCTGCTTCTGCAGTAGTGGTGGACACGGTAGTCTGCTTCTTACTGAACCATGATATTAACCTTGCTCCAATGAATTTGACATGATTCACTTGTGTTTTTCCTGTCAACTGTACATCCTGCAAAATCTGCATCTGAATAGCCTATTAGTGTAAAATCTGATTCCCTAAGATACCATACACCAAGAATTGGGTTCCTTTGAGATATCTTAGGATACTCTTTACTACAGTGTAGTAGGATTCCTTGGAATCATATTGATATCTTGCACAGACACAGATTGCATATTGAATGTCTGGTCTACTTGCAGTAAGGTATAATAATAATCCTATTATTCCTCTATACATGGTTTGATTTATTTTCTTTCTAAGTTCATCTTTTTCTATCTCAATTGATGTGCTCATTGGGGTTTTCATATGACTGGCATTATCTAATCTATACTTTTTAATTGTGTTCTTTAAGTACTTGGATTGATTTAAGAAAATTCCACTTTTTAGTTGTTGTACTTGTAGTCCTAGGAAATAATTTAGTTCTCCTATTAAACTCATTTGAAATTTTGATTTCATTAGTTCTGCAAATCTTTCACAAAGCTAATCATTAGTGCAACCAAGTATAATATCATCAACATAGATTTGCACTAACAATATGTGTTCCTTATGCTTCTTTAAGAATAGAGTGGTATCCACCATACTTCTTTCAAATTTATTCTCACAGAGAAAAGTTGAGACATTTTCATACCATGCCCTAGGTGCTTGTTTTAACCCATATAATGCCTTATCTAACCTATATACATGCTCTGGATATTTATAGTCCTCAAAGGCAGGAGGTTGTTCAACATAAACTTCCTCTTGCAGCTTTCCAGTTAGGAATGCACTTTTTACATCAATTTGATAGACTTTAAATCCTTGGTATGCTGCATAGGCAAGGAACATTCTTATGGCTTCTAATCTTGCTACTGGTGTAAAGGTTTCATCGACGATACATGAACTGACTCCTCAACAGTTTGTGTTCTCTTATTGTACACTCTAAATGCCTTGCTCTTTGTTGAGTATCCTAAGAAGGTTGCCTCATCTGCCTTAGGATCAAATTTCTGTAAATAGTTTTTATTATTGTTGTGTATATAACAAATGCATCCAAAGGCATGAAAGTATTTAACACTTGGTGTTTTTCCTTTCCACGATTCATATGAGGTTTTCTTATAAAGTTTGTGAATTATGCACCTATTTTGAATGTAGCAAGCTGTGTTTACTGCTTCTGCCTAGAAGCTTTTTGATAGGTTTGCATCAGCAAGCATTGTTCTAGTTGCCTCTACAAGTGTTATATATTCTTTCTCTCAACCACACCATTTTGTTGAGGTGTTCTTGGTACTGAGAAGTTATGTTTAGTTCCATGATCATTGCAATAGACATCTATTCCTGTTTGATCAAACTCAGTATCATGATCACTTTTAATTGTGATTACTTCTATTCATTTTTCATTTTGAATCTGTCTAAGAAACTTTGTAAGCAGACTACATGTTTCACTCTTTTTATGTAAGAACATTATCCAAGTATATCTGGAGTAATCATCTACTATAACTAGAGTGTATCTTTTTCTGCTTAAGCTTTCCATCTTAAAGAGATCCATATGTAGCAGTTCAAGAATCCTAGTTGATTCTGAGGAGTTTAAAAGTTTAAAGTTTGTCCTAGTCTACTTTTCTTTTTGACATGGTCTGCATAACTTATCCTTTTTGAATTTTATTTATGGGAGTCCTCTTACTAGGTTTTCTGAGGATAATCTTGCTATGGTTTTGAAGTTAAGATTAGCTAATATTTTGTGCCATAACCAATTTGTATCTTCAGCTTCTTTAGTGTAGAAACAAGTAATTTGTTGTGATTGTGATGAATCAAAGTCTATTGTATATATGTTTCCTTTTCTAATTCCTAGTAATTTGACTTCTTGTGTGATCTTATCTATTACTTGGCATGTATCATGAGTAAATGACACATCATAGTTCTTATCACACAACTGACTAATGGATAATAGGTTATGTTCTAAGCCCTTGACATAAGCAACATCTCTATAGATTAAAGAACCTATACCAAGGGTTCTATAACCTTTAGTTGTACCTGCCTTTTCTCCTCCAAATATGACAAGAGATCCTTGTTTTTTTCTGAAATCTTCAAGGTTGGATTTGTCTCCTGTCATGTGTTCTGAGCATCCACTGTCCAAGTACCATATGCCCTTTTGCTTTTGCTGTAATGAAAACATGAAGAGCTTGTACATGGTACCCACTAATTTGGGTCCTTATTGGTTAGCTTTTGGAAATCCACACTTGAATTATCTTCTTGTGTGAGTTCCAGCATTCAAATGATTTGTGCCCAAGTTTGTCACACGTAAAGCAGTAGACCTTTGGTCTTATGCTTCTCAGTAGTCTGCTCCACTTAGTCTGCTGCTCTTGGCATGAGCATGTGTGTCTCGAATATGATTTTCTCCAAGTTGATTTTGAGAAGTTAGTCCATATTGAGTAGTTAGGTGTATGTTGAGCTTCATAGGGCCTGTCTCTAAATTCCCTCTTAGAGTTTCTTGCTCTCTTCTTCTCATTATATTTATCATATGCATGTACAGGTAGTCTCCTCCAATTTCTTTGAGGCTGAGCAATAGAGATCTTACTCTGCAGTACAGATCTCTTGAGAATATTGTTCTTTCTTAGTGCTGTTGGTGTGGCTGAGCTATTGCTACTTTGCATGATTTGTGCAGTAGAGCATTTGCTCTTATGCATATATCCTGCAGTATAGGCATTCTTCTTCTACACACCTACTGCAGTAGAGATGTTCTTTTTCTGCAGGACTTTTGCAGTGGTCTGCTCATCTTTCTTGGTAGTGACCTTTTTATTTGTATTGTTCTTCAACCAGTCATTATATCCTAACCCAGTTTTATCATGGGAGGATTGACCCGCGTTGATCAGTTTTTGCATATCTATGGTCTGGCCATTCCAAGCATCTACCTGTTTTTGAAGCTCAGTGTTTATCATTGTAAGTGTTTCCACTACTGCATTGAGAAGCTTCATTTTTTCATTTGCTTCCTTTAGATTATCTTTAGCATTGATTAGACTATAATTAGTCTCTTCATTTTTATTGCATTTCTCTTTGAGAATTGCAATTTGCTTAAGATTTTCTTTATTTTCTTTTAAAAGAGAAATAAAGTTTTCAGAGGTTTCTTGAAGTGCTTCCTTCAATTCCTTTGCAGTGCCCTCTCAATCAGAGAGATTAAATACCTGCTTTTGTTCTTCTTCTTTTGCCATGAGACATAGCTGAGCATTTGACATGATATCTTCATCATCAGAGTCTGTGTCGCTCTATGTCTTTGCTGCATATGCCTTGTCTCTTTCCTTTCTCCCAGGGGTGACTTTGTTGTGGTCCTTCTTGAACTTTGGTACAGACGAGTCTTGGATTGGTCGTCTGCATTGAGCTGCAAAGTGTCCTGGTTTATCATGATTATAGCAGACTTCCTTATCTGCATCTTTGTTTTTTGAGGGAAAGTTCTTTTTGAAGGTTCTCTTTTTGAATAGCTCCTTAAACTTCTTCCCCATGAGTGCTAGTTTTTCTGATAGATCTTCTTCACTTGCAGACGAGGTGTCACTGATCTTCTCTTCTGGCATGGACTTCAAAACTCTCTCTTGAGCTTTGAAAGCCAAGGTTTTCTTCCTTGCATTATCAATCTGCTTCTTCTGCTCAACTTCAAGATTGTATGTATGCAGAACACTATACAAAGTAGACAGGGACATCTTTGTTAGATCTTTGGATTCTCTTATAGCAGTTGTCTTTGTGTTCCAGATTTCACCAAGAGAACTCACAAACTTTAGGTTGACTTCCTTGTTTTTGAAAGTCTTTCCTAAGGTTTTGAGATTGTTGATGAATATTGAATCTTTCAAAGAAGGTGGTCAGATCTTAATCAGACCTCATTGGGACTAGTTCTTATTGTTGTATCAATACATCCTTCTTGTTCTCTCTGATCTCATTAGTTCCTTCGTTTCTTAACAGTAGAGCCTCCCATGCTTCATTTGCTGTCTTGGTATGAACCAAAATTTCAAACATGTTGTCATTTAGGGATCTGAATATTTGATTTAGAGCTTTTCTTCCAACCATCTCTAGATCCCAGTCTTCTCTGGACTAGAGGGATTTTGGTCGTTGTACTTCTCTTGTTGAGTCCTTTGGATATGGCATCATTGGAACATTTGGTCCATTCAGGACAATGTCTTGCATCCTTTCGTCAATTGAGTTTAGATGTGCAAGCATTCTTAACTTCCAATGGTTGAATTTGTCGAAAGTGCAGGTTGGAGGTTCTCCACTGTTAGGACACTTGGAAACTTTGGTGGTGCCATTATTGATGATAATGTTCACACAAACAAACTGTGAGTAACTTCTTTGCAAGTAGAGATATTGACCTTTTTCTTTCCAATAACGGTGAAGTCTGGAAAGTCAGGCTCTGATACCAATTGTAAGGTTCGAGTTTCAACCTAGAGGGGGGTGCATAGGTTGTTTAAGACTTTAATAAGCTTTTTATGCGGAATACTAATTTTGTGCAGACTATTGTTCTATGTAGACTACTCAGGTAGTCTACAGATGACAATTGGTAGTCTGTAGTAGAGATTTGTAACTCTTTGAGTTTATCTCTTTTTGGCTGTGATGATTTATTAGAAGCAATTCCAAATATAAAGTAGTGAAAGAAATAAATAGACACAGTATTTATACTGGTTCAGACACTCGATATCAAATGATGATCGAGAGCTTAGTCTAGTCTTCCCTTGGTGACCAGTGTAGTCAAGCCAAGAGGTGAGTATCACTATCTCCTTGTTTGAGCTTACAAGAAACTTCCTTTTTACAAGTTGTCTAACTTGCACAAAAGATAAAGAATCTACATGCTTTGCGCAAATCCAAACTTTGGACTCTGCTACAAGACTTCGGTGCTTCTGCAGACTAGTGACACTTTCAACTGTATCTTCACGATTTGGCTTTCTTGAGTAATCTTTGAATTGCTAGATTGTTTTGCTCTCTTTGCTTTTCAATCCACGTTTTACAGCACTTCTCAATTAGCCTCACTGGTTTTCTTTTAAAGGCTCAAGGAACGAATCTCTAACAGACAACGCACTGTTCCTAGAATGACACTTTGCCACTAGTGTTCCCCACCATCATTTTCCTGATGCTGGCAGTCCACTATCTCCAGAATTTGTGCCGTTGCTACTTTAACTCAAATCCTCACTTGACTCACTTCAAACCTCTGACCCCACCTTGACAATCACCTCTGCTGTAATCCAGTTTGCTTCGACTTCCAGTCTGTACCTAGTCTCTATTGCAACCCTTGTCTGCACTCAAATTTGACTCAGTTCATGCCTTGCCATGTTGGTCCTTGTCTGCAAGCTTAGTCCTTCATCCTGAAGCCTTTGTGTTTTTTTTTGTTGCTTATCAATGTTCTAACTCTTTATCCAAAGTCCTCTGTAGTAGTCTGCATCTAGTGGCTTTTATGATTTTCATTCATCTACAACCGTCTGCTCACTGGCATCTGGCCTAGACTACAGCTACCTACTTGACTTCTAGCCTAAACACACTAACTATATTATAACTAATGCATCTAATTTTTGTTACCTCAATTTCTATACAAATGGAGGAATTACACATTCCTATCAATATAATTTTTCTTGTAGCTTTCCATTCAGGAAGGTAATCTTTATATCCATCTGGTAGACTTCGAAAGCTTGATATGCAGCATAAGCAAGGAACATCCTTATGGCTTCCAGTCTTGCAACATGGGCAAAGGTTTCATCAAAGTCAATTTCCTCTTCTTATGAGTATCCTTTTATAACTAACCTAGCTTTGTTTCTGATGATTGTTCCATTTTCATCAGTTTTATTTCAAAATACCCATTTGCAGCCAACAACTGGATAATTCTTAGGTGTCTTTCCTTTCCATAATTTATAGGGAGTCTTTCTATGTAGTTTGTGTATAGTGCATCTGTTTTGAGTGTAGCAAGCTGTGTTTACTGGTTCTGCACAAAAACTTTTAGCCAGATTTGCATCAGCAAGCATTGTCCTTGCTGCTGCTATAAGCATCCTATTTTTCTTTTGTGCTACACCATTTTGTTGAGGTGTTCTTGGTGCTGAGAAATTGTGTTTTGTTCCGTGATCATTGCAATAGATATCTACTCCTGTTTGATCAAATTCAGTGTCATGATCACTTTGAATTTGTGAATCTAGTCAGCAGACTACAAGTTTCACTCTATTTATGTAGGAATATTACCCATGTGTATCTTGAGTAATCGTCTACTATAAGTAGAGTATACTTCTTTCTACTTAAGCTTTCTACCTCTACTGGACCAAAAAGATCCATATGTAATAGTTCAAGAATTCTATTTGATTCTGATGGATTTATAGGTTAAAGCATGCTCTTGTCTGCTTTCCTTCTTGACATGATTTGCATAGTTTATCCTTTTTAAACATCACTTGAGGAAGTCCTCTTACTAGGTTTCTGGACGATAATCTGGCTATAGTCTTGAAGTTAAGGTGAGCTAGTGTCAAAGTCAGTTTGTGTCGTTAGCCTCTTTTGTATAGAAACATGTTATTTATTTTTTTACTGTGATGAACCAATCTACTTCATAAATGTTTCCTTTTCTAATTCCTAAGAGTTTAATTTTTTGTATGATTTTATCTTTTACTTGACATGAATCATGAGTAAATAATACATCATAATTTGTATCACACAGTTGACTAATTGATAATAGGTTATGTTCTAAGCCTCGAACATAAGCTATATCTCTTAAGATTAAAGAACCTGTACCAAGGATCCATAACCTGTACCTGCTTTTCCACCTCAAAAAATGACGAGTGGTCCTTGTTCCTTTCTGTAGTCCTCAAGGATGGACTTGTTTCCCGTCATGTGTCCTGAGCATCCATTGTCAAGATACTATATTTCTCTTTGTTTTCCCTACATTAAAACATAGAGAGCTTGTACATGGTACCCACTCATATGGGTCTTTATTTGTTAGTCTTTGGAATCCACACTTGAATTAATTTCTTATGGGAATTCCAACATTCGAAGGATTTGTTGCCAAGTTTGCCATAGGTATAACAATGGACCTTTGGTCTTATAGTTTTGAGTGGTCTGCTCCAGTTTTTCCATCTTGTATGTTGCATATGACATGATCAAGTGTTCCTCAAGTGTGGCTTTCTCCATATTGTTTTGGAGATATTATTCCACACTGAGTAGTTAGGTACATATTGAGCTCCATAAGGCCTTTCATTGAATCTTTTCTTAGGATTTCTGACCTTTTGCATCTTATGGTATTTTTCATCGGTTCATGCTAATGGTATGCTCTAGTCCTTCTGGGTTTCAGCATAAGAGATCTTACCTTTCTGTTGCACTAAATATTTCTTCTACAGACTATTCTTTAGTGTCTGTGCAGTGGAGCTTTTGCTCTTCTGCTCACAATGTGCAGTAGAGTCATTCTTCTTCTATAGGATATTTATAGTAGTTTGCTCTGCTTTCTTTTTATTGGTAATGACCTTTCCATTTGCTTTATTATTCACCCAGTCATTATACTCTAATCCAACTTCATCATTAGAGGATTGACCTGTATTGAACATTTTTTGCAAACACAATGTCTTTTCATTCCAAGAATCTATTTGCCTTTGAAGCTCGATATTTCTTAATGTGAGTATTTCCATTACTGCATTAAGAAGCGTTACTTTTTCATTTGCTTCTTTTAACACATTTTGAGCTTTAGCTAAACTGGTATTGGTTTTATCATTTGCTTGATTGCATTTCTCTTTTAGATTTGTAATAAGCTCAAGATTTTCTTTATTTACCCTTGAAAAAGAAATAATGCTTTCTGAGGTTTCTTGAAGTGCTTCCTTCAATTCCTTTAAGGTAGCATCTAATTCAGAAAAGTCAAATACCTGTTGCTTTTCATCATCTTTAGCTATGAGACAAAGTTGAGCGTTTGAGATTGTCTCTTCATCTTCAGAGTCTGCACCGCTCCATGTCTTTATAGCATAGGCTTTGCTTCTTTCCTTTTTTCCAGAATTGCCTTTGCTATAGTCCTTCTTATATTTTTCTGCAGACGATTCTTGGGTGGGTCGTCTGCATTGTGCAACAAAGTGTCCTATCCTACCACAATTGTAGTAGACTTCCTTCTGTGCTTCTTTTGTCTTTGTGGGAAAGTTCTTCTTGAAATTCCTCTTTTTGAACAGCTTCTTGAACTTCTTTCCCATCGAGACAAGTTCTTCCGATAGTCCTTATTCACTAGATGAGGTGCCATTGACTTCAAAATTTTCTCTTGAGCTTTAAAAGCTAGAGTCTTCTTTCTGGCATCATCTATTTGTTTCTTTTGCTCGACTTCTAGATTATATGCGTGCAATACACCATATAGTTGAGCCAAGAACATCTTTTCTAGGTCTCTGGATTCCCTTATTGCTGTGGTCTTTGTACTCTAGACTTCACCAAGAGATCTCATAAACTTTAGGTTGACTTCCTTGTTGTCGAAACTCTTTCCTAAGGTTTTGAGATTGTTGATGATAGTATTGAACCTTTTATAGAAGGTGGTTAGGTTCTCATCAAATCTTATTGAGACCCAACCGTACTGTTGCATAAAGGCATCTTTCTTATTCTCCCTAATTTCATTCGTCCCTTTATTCCTAAGCAGTAGAGCCTCCCATGCCTCCTTTGCAGTGGTTGTATGAACCACTATCTCGAATATATTTTCATCAAGGGCTTTGAATATTTGATTCCTTACTCTTCTATCTACAGTTACCAAATCCCAGTCTTCTCTTGACCATAGAGACTTTGGTTTGTTCACTTTATTGGTTGCATCTTTTGGATCTGGCATCTTTGGAATGTGAGGTCCATCAGTAATGATGTCTTGTATTCTTTCATCAATTGAGTCAAGATGTGAAAACATCCTTAGCTTCTAATGATTGAATTTATCAAACGAACATGTAGGGGACTCTTCGTTGTTTGGGCATTTAGGCAGCTTTGGTGGAGCCATGTTTTCTTCACAAAAAAAATTGTTAATAACTTGTTTGTAGATAAAAAGAATGACCTTTTGTTTCCACAACTGTTAAGTCTAGCCAGTCAGGCCCTGATACCAATTGTTAGGTCCAAGATTCAATCTAGAGGGGGTGAATAGGTTGAAAAAATTATTTAAGTTTATTAAGCGGATTAAAGTTCTTTGAAGTTAACTATTCTCTAAAGACTACTTGAATGGTTTATAGTAGAGACTGAAGTTACCAGTTCTATTTAGACCACTTGAATAGTCTGCAGTAGAGATTCTATGGTCTACAGTAGAGACTAGGAACTTTATAGTTTGTCTCTGCTTGGCTGTGATGATCAGTTTCTAACAATTTTAAATATATAGAGTAATAAGTAAAGAACACGATATTTATACCGATTCAGACACTCGTTTTCAAATGATAAATGAGTGCTTCATGTGTTCAGATCTGCTGCACTCAGATCTTCAAACTTTTGATTCAACCACCAACAACCATCTCTGTTGCACTCAGATCTGCTCCACTTCATGCGTTCTGTGTTAGTCCTCGTCTGCAAACCCAGTCCTAGATCCTGAAACGTTTGTAGGTCTTTTTGTTGCCAATGTATACCTTAGATGCTTAGCCAAAACCTTCTGTAATACTCTGTATCTAGTGGCTCACATAATGCTCCTCATCTACACCCGTCTGCTCTCCAACATCCAACCTAGAGTTCAACTACCAACTTGATTTCTAGCCTAAGCACACTAACTACATCATGGTTAATACACCTAAGTTTTGTTCATCAATTTCTATTCAATTGGAGGGATTGTACATTGCTATCACAAATCATGTCACCTACCCGTTAAAATTGAACATAAGGCATGATGGGCCATAAAGTAGACGAATCTAAAATATGATTGTGTGAAAATAGGAAACTCCAATTATTAGAGCTGGATGAATTACTTCATGACGCATATCAAAATGTGGTCCTTTATAAAGAGAAATTCAATAAGTTTCACGACCCAAATATTTCTAGAAAGAATTTTGAAATGGGCTATAAAGTTCTTCTTTATAACTCACGACTGAGATTATTTCCTAGGAAATTGAGATCCAGATGGAAAGGACCATTTGTTGTTAAGAAAGTGTACCGATATGGGGTGGTTGAAATTGAAATTGAAGAAACTGAAAAATCTTCAAAGTTAATGGTCATCGCCTTAAAATCTTTTATGAGCTTAAACATTCACCACAGATGGATGAAATTTCATCGGTAGAGGTGAAACAAACATCAAAACGTTAAAATAACTTCAACAATGTCGAGCCAACCACGTTAAACAAGCACGCTTTGTGGGAGGAAACCCATGTTTATAAAGCACTCGTCTTCCATGATGAACCTTATGCTATTTTTGGTTACTGCAGAATATTCTAGACCTACTCATCAATGAAAAAATAGAAAAAAGAAATGTCAAAGCAATTTAAAACAAGCAAATAGGTTCAAAGGTATCATGTCCCTTACCTTGGTAATCAAAATTATCATCTATGGATAAAAGGGGTGACATGGTGTTCGATAAGATGAGCTTGGGAAAAAAGGAAAGATACATATCCAATAGGAAATATAGACTTCCTTTGAGACCTTGGCGGTTTTGGGAACGACCCACGTCGGACGCACTTCTTACTGTAAGGAAGTAACGGGGTAGAACAATGAGATTTGAGAATGAATTTTGAAAATATTATATCTTGCTACGTCTAGGGAATATCTCCTAGGTGTGAAGAACCATGAGGGGGATGATTTGAGGGGCATTCTATATGGTGTGAATAGAGATAAAGGGTGACTTTGTGATGAATGTTTCTTCGACATGTGCATAATGTAATTAATGTTTGGCATTCTGATTATGTGAACGCTTAAGCTATGTGATTTTTTATATCTCATTTTTTTCAAGTTTCAAGTTCAAACAAAGGTTTAGCTTAGGGGAGTTTGATCTGTGTGTAAATATAGGAAATTTATGGACGTAAACATGGTATTTTGTTGTGTTTGAGTTCCTTATATTGCGTTTTTAGTTTAGTTTCC
The DNA here is from genome assembly GCA_001925005.1 of Drosera capensis. Classification (NCBI taxonomy): domain Eukaryota; kingdom Viridiplantae; phylum Streptophyta; class Magnoliopsida; order Caryophyllales; family Droseraceae; genus Drosera; species Drosera capensis. Next base: position 114,304 of record LIEC01012517.1, on the reverse strand, counting down.
GTCTTTGGATTTGGATACTATTGTTTCTTTATTTTTATGGTAGATTTGATTATGGAAAGACGTGATTGAGTTGTTGAGTTGATATGGAAGGTCATTACAAGTGATGATGTGAAGATGAAGCTTTGAGCGAGATCCTGGACTTGATTTGAAGCTGTTTGTGTTGATCCAAGATGATGATTTAATGGATTGATTATTTGTGAATGCATTCGTCATCATTTGGTGATATTTCGATGTCAAATGGACGTGTTTTTGAAATGTAACGACCAAGTCTTGCCATTGTAACGACCATTACAGCATTTGGAAATCATCCCCTGAAGTTAAAACTGTGTCACGACCGCTGCACTTAAGTGTCACGATCATCACAGCCATGCATCATGTTTTTCTGAGAATCAAGCTGTGTAACAGCCGTGGAAAAGGGCCTATAAGGATTGAAATCTTGGGAATTAGTAGCCATCGTTTCCAAAATTCTTGTGGTTGATTATCTTGAAGATCGCCTCCACAAGCTGCATCGACAAAACCCCGGTCTAAAGGAGATAGACCTTGATAGATATAACGTATCAGAAGATTTTCAAGACAGTGATGATGAGGACAACTTGAGATAAGACGTTTGAAATGCTCCCAATATTCGTGCAATAATTCTTTCTTTTTCTGTCTCATGGAATAAATTTGTTTTTGAATAGTTGTAATTTTTAGGGTTAGAAAATATTTATCAAGAAACAAAGATTGAATTTGTCCCCATTTGTTAATTGTTCCCTTAGGTAAGTCATGAAGCCAATTTTTTGCATCATCTTAAACACTAAACGGAAAGGCTTTGAACTTAATCACATTATCTGTTACCCCCTTCGATTTCATATTAGCACAAATCACCCTAAGTTCATTCAAATGACTATGAGGATCTTCACCAAGCAAACCATGAAAAGTTGATAATTTTTACGAGAAACCAAAATGGAGCTTAAAATTTTCGTATATATCAGAAAAAATAATACTAATTGATATTCTGCTAATTGTCTAAGTAGACGACTATCACTTTGAGCATCAGAAACACCATTTTGATCTTCAAAACATTCTCCATATTTAAAATTGGAAAGATCTCACCAATATATGATAATTAAGAATTTTCGCTAAAGTTGGCACTTCACCTCGTCCTTTTGTTGCCTTGATGCTCAAATGTATTTCGTTCTTGCTTCAAAATAAGGTAATGATAAAGGAAAAGAGAAAATCAATAGAGATCAAAATAATTCACATCGTTCCCCGACAACGACGTCAAAATTTTATAGAACCCGTTGCAAGGTGCTACAAATTAGAATATCTGTACTACTTCTCACCACAAAATTAGAACAAATTATAGTAGTGATAAGCACGAGTCAATCTCACATAAAATAGCCTTTAAAAATTTTGTGAATTAATTATTTTCTATAAAATTGGACCGACGAAGAGGGGGGGGGGGGGGGGGGGGGGGGGGAGGTTGTTGATAAGATTATGAATTAAAGAAAACAATGAAAGAAAATAAATATAAACCAATTGATAATTTTTCTTGAGATTTAATCAAGTTTGACAAAGCGTATAGCCTTCGTGATTGTCACTCGTCATGGATTTTAATCATTAACTAAGATTTTCATTTCATCTTCTATAATGATACGTGTTTATAATTAAAGTCGACAAAAAAAAAGAGTTATCGATATAACTATTGGTTACCCTAAAGCATGACATAACCAAACCAACACATTACTCTATGTCCAAAAGAGAATGTAACACAGACTAAACATGTTGCAATATGAATATTTTTCGAACACCCCACAATAATGACATAATACAGATTAGCGTCAAATTATGCTCATTTACATGTGATCATATATATATATATAATGTCATTAACCTATGAATTTGCTGCTAACATCAACCAAAGGAGAATAGCTTGATTGCATACATACTTCTTTGATATAATTAGATGCTCAATCCAAATACAATGGACAAGTAATTATGGATAAATCCAACACATGAAATGATACCATGAATATCGAATATGAAACTATTAAAAAACAAAGATCACGTCTCATAAAAATCCAAGACTAAGTTACAACCACTAGCCCATACTTAAATTTATGTTACCATCATCACAAGATGAAACAAACAATTCATACTAAATACATAGAAATCCATCTCAAATTACAAATAACAAGTTGTGAGAGATACAAAATTCTAGACCAATAAAAATTGGTCTAACAAAGGAAGGAAAATGATATCTTCAACAAATGGAATTAAGAAGCCTTGATCTTGTTGGGATCCGTAAAGATCGTCATCTCAAATTGAAGTGGTGTCTTTAACTCTCAAGAAAACCTTCATAGAACTCATGAAATTTCCCGTTTTTCGAACTTCCAATTCTGATTTTAGATGTACATATTTGTAGAGAAAACAAAATACAACAAATTCTCCCAAAAAATTGAGAAAAATGACAACCACATCTGATAAGGCGCACGACCCATGCGTGGTATCAATATCCCATGCTCAATGAACTTTGGAAATTCATTGCGCATGGCCTATGCCTTGTGTTCATGCCCTGTGCCTTTTGTGCACGGCTCGTGCTTGCTATCAAACATGAAAACTTCAATTTTTATCTTCTAACGAAGTGCAAACAAGTTCCACAAAACTTGGAGATCAACAGAAAACTTAAAAAAACAGTCTCAAACTTCTCATAATCAACTCATCCTCAGAAAACACTTTTAAATCATCATTGTTATAATAAAAACAAGAAGACTCTGAAGTATCAACGCTCTAAATAATAAAAGGAACCAAAATAATATGAAATGACACTAAAACTAACACAAAAAAAAATTTTTGACAAAGAAAATGATGCGTGTTTTCACACACATCATTAAGCTTGATGTATGATAAGAGTCTAACCTTATCGTTGCCTCACTATCTTGTATTTATTTAATTACCGCCACCCCCTCCCCCACCAAAAAAAAAAAAAAAAAATCTTTTTCTAGGAGTTCATTCAAAGGAAATTTCGGATAGTATCCCTCCGTAAGCTCAATGGGATTCTCAACTTAGGCCATCTATAGTTCTAAGATAACACCTTATCGTTTTCTAGTCAAGCGTTTAAATAGATTTTCATGCTTCCTAAAGCCGTCTAACTTCCTAGTAAAAGCACGACAAATGCTAACTCAAACCGAATCATTTTTCATTAATACATTAATCACAACACAACTTTCACATCAACCATGACTTAACAAAGGCGTCCGGCGAGGCTGTGGCGGCTACGAACGACACAAGATTATATACCAAGATTTTCGACGGATCAGTGTGGATCTTCTCTCTCATGATTGGAGCTCATATTTATAGGCCACTTACTCTAATCTTAAGAATCTAAACTTGTGGATTAAAGGCTTTCTCATCTTGAGAAATCTTCAACTTAGCTCAAGACCACCACTTTAGAAGATAAGAATCCCACTAATAGCTAAATAAGGATAACCTTCTAGTTAAGGATAATTGAGATCAATTATATGTGGGGAGAGGAGTAGTTGATTGTTTCTTAACATAGGCATCCTAGAGTAAAGGGATTAGGCTTAATACAAAGCTCCACTTCTCAACTTTATTCTTCTCTCGTCAATACTATAATTGGTATAAGGCTTATCAAGTGATTGAAGTAACACGATGCTGAAGGTAAATACTCGATCTTATTCCACTGCATATTTGACTAACTATGGTTCTTACAATTGATATCAGAGCCAACTTATCATTCGGTCATTGTTGTTGAATGTGCTTTGCGTGTAGAATAAATTCATTCGTGACCATGCAGCATATGTTGAATGAATCACAAATACAGTTTATACAGTAGTGAAGTATTCTTAAATATGCAACTATTAGTGTGGCCATGCATGGGGTTGCACGTAACCTGAAGTGATCTATTTGCAAAGAAATAGTTGTCTTCCTCTGCTTATTATCTTATAAAGCTATATGATGTGAACACATATGATGTGTATATCTACACATAGGTCACGTAAGCCATAACTGAATCCTAATGTATTGACACAACAAAATTAGGTACTGTTCAATTTGGAACTAGTACATACTAGGCAGGTAAATCAAGAGTAATACTTTTGTTTTGGGAGCCAAAGTTTTGAATCATGATTGTACATTAATCGGAGTGCATGAGATTAAGTATGGGCTAAGTAGAGTCCATGTTTCAGGCCTAAATTTATTATTTGCATATGCAATGGTATGAAATTGAACATCGGAGGCCCCTGCATCTAAGGCTTGGTTAGGTCGTAGTCACTAGTTTATGGCTCTAGTCATTAAGTTTCAATTTCGTTTGGAAGCTTTAAATTTGTATGCATACATCGGCAAAGAGAAGAAACAGCAGCGGTTGCCATTCAGCAACAACATGCATAAAAATCTACTGTTTTGTGGAGGAAAACACAACAAAATTCATAAGATTAAAAGAAAAAAAAAAATCAGATAGTGGATATTTTTTGTTTGTTTGAATTTTGAAGCCCATCACTGCAATTTTTTTTTATTCCCCTCAATTTTGTGGCACTTTTCTTCCCAAACTAGCGGATTGTGAAGCTAGCAGCTCCATGTAGTGCAGCTGCTGCTTCTTCTTTTTACCGTACATACATACAATGGTCAGAGAAAGTTTATTAGCACCTCATGAAATTAAACCTTATAGTTTTGGGTGCTAGTTAGAAAAGATAGACAACAACTTTGGATTATCTCATATAGGAATTCTGAGTTAGTCTTTAATCAATTATTGACATTCATTTGATATGTGATTATATGGTATATTTCATCACATGTTCACAAATTAACATCATGATTATTTTAAAAATAAAACTTACATGCGATTATAATCATGTCTTTATAAGGTTTAATAATCATTTCAATGTGACTTCTTTAGCCATAGCATTTTTAAGTTGACATGATATGAATTTTAATAAAGGAAGATTTGATTACATAAGTGTGATTGATTTATCATTGGATATTGAGTCTATGCCCATAGAAAAAAACTCTTTATGTAGATAAATTAATTAGAATGAGATATGGATTTAAAACTATTTTCTTATGCCCACAGGTATAGGAAATAATCGTTGTTTTAAATTTATTAGTCTCATTATTTAAATTCAATTCGGTTGTGACATTTTCCCACAGGAAGGTTTGAATTTACTGCTTCATGATTTTGATGGAATTTATTTTTCTCGGTTATTGCAGTTTTGTTATCCTGTGATTTCTCCCGTGTTCATATGCTTAGTGGTAATAATTTTTCCAAAGGGAAGAAAACATTTCTTTCACTTTGGGTTTAATGGACTGACTTGGCACTTCGTGAAGAGATACCTCTAGCACTCATGAATGCTTGTACTCCGACAAAACGAACTGCGTATAAAAAGTGGAAAAGATCCAATCGCTTGACTTTAATGCTAATCAAGTCTCACATGAGCATGAGCATTAGAGGTTCCATTCCTAATTATCACTCAGTCTCTTAGTATCTTAAGGCTGTAGAGGAGCATTCATGTCGTCTGACAAAGCTCTTGCTAGCACCTTAATGAAAAGGTTTTCTAGTATGAATTATGATTGCTCTAAAGGTGTGCATGAGCACATTATGGAAATGAGGGGCTTAAGTACTCAGTTAAAAACCCTTGAGGTTGAGATTTAGACACGTTTCTTGTCCATTTCGTCCTCAACTCGCTCCCTAAAGAATATGAGGCATTCAAGATTTTCTATAACACACATAAGAACAAGTGATCAATGAATGAATTGTTGACAATGTGTGTTCAATAGAAAGAGAGGCAGAAACATGAGAGAGTTGAATCAGCTAACCCTCATTTTAATTTCAATTTCTAATATGATTTCTTTATAATTTTCAATAATGAATCCAATGTTAGTACTTGTAAACTAGTTGATTTATTATAATCAGATTTAGCCCCAATTATGAGCATAGTATGCTCACTATAGATGCTTGTGTTGGAAATAAGAGAGGTATTTTGAAAAAAAAAAAACCCATATTTTATGCCACAAGAGATTGGGACATATCTCAATCGAAAGAATCAAATGATTGATTAATGATAGCGTTCTTGAAATTTTTTATTTTTCTGACTTTGGGACTATTATAGACTGCATTAAGGGTAAGCATACTAACAAGACAACTAAAGGTGTCAGAAGGAATAATGAAATACTTGAGATCATACATAGGGATATCTACGAACCTTTATGTAAGAATGTGCAATCTCTCCATTTGTATAGAAATTGATGTAAAAAACTAAAATGTATAAGTCAAGTAGGAAGTTACAGTTGAGGTTAGATGCAGGAGTGCAGACGTTGCAGATGCAGAGAGCTGATGCAGACCACCTGGTGCAGACTTCTATAAGGACTCTAGATGAACATCTAATATATGTACAAGCAACAAAAGATTTGAAAGCTTCACAACGAGGACTGAGCTTGCAGACGAAGACCACGATGGCAAGGCATAAAGCTGAATCAGACTGTGCAGACGAGATGTTGCAGCAGAGACTGTGTGTAGACGAGATGTTGTAGCAGAGACTGTGTGCAGACAAGGTGTTGCAGTAGGCTGGATTGCAGTAGAGATGATTGTCAGCATGAGGTCGAAGGTTTGAAGTGAGTCAAGTGGAGATTCAAATTAAAGTAGCAACGGCACGAAATCTGGGGATAGTGGAATGCCAGCGTTGAAAACGAGATGGTGGCAAACACTAGTGGGAAAGTGACCCTCCAGGAACAGTGGGTTGTCTACAAGAAAGGTTCGTTCTTTCAACCATATAAAAGGGAACCGTTGAAACTCATTAAAGTATGTATGTGAGTTGTGTAAGAAAAAAGGCAAGCGTGAAAAGTAATACACATTCAAAGGCATACTCAAGTGAGCTGAATCGAAAAGATACAGAAAAGAGAAGTATCACTAGTCTGCAGAAGAACAACTCTTGCACTAGAGCTCAAAACTCAGAGCTGTGCAAAGATCTAGCTTCTTCTACCTTCATACAAGTTAGAAAGCTTGTGAAAGGAAATTTTTTCTTGTAAGCTGAAAAACAAGAAGATAGTGATATTTTCCTCTTAGGCTGACTACACTGGTCACTAAGAGAAGACTGGACTAAGCTCTTGATTATCATTTGATATCGAGTGTCTGAACCAGTATAAACTCTGTGTCAATTTACTGCTTTCATTATATTGTGCTTGGAACTGCTACTGATAAATCATCACACCCGAAATAGAGATAAGGACTCAAAAGAGTCATAAATCTCAAGTGCAGACGAGATAGTCTCATCTGCAGACTGTCTGAGTAGTCTGCATACTGCACTAGTCTGCACAAGATCATCATTCCGCACAAAAAGACTACTAAAGTCTTATACAACCTATTCACCCCCCTCCCCTCTATGTTGAAACTCGAACCTTAAACTTTACCTACACCCTAGTTTAAATGGTCAAAAATATTTTAACTCATTTATTGATGACCAAAGTAGGTTCATGTATTTTTATCTTTTGTTTAACAAATCAAAAGCACTAAATGCTTTGAAAACTTTCAAAGCAGAAGTAGAGAAACAAAGGGTGAAAATAATTAAAATTGAAAGATCCAATGTGGGTGATGAATATTATTGTAGATATACTAAGAAAGGGCAAACGAAAGGTCCATTTGCGGATTTCTTAAAAAGGAAGACATTGTAATACAATATACTATGCCAAGCACACCACAACAAAATGATGTAGGCGAAAGAAGAAATCGTACTTTTTGTAGATATGGTGAGAAGCACGATAAGTAATTCTATTCTTCCTATCAGTTTATGAAGTGAAGCCTTAAAAACTATCATATATATTTTGAATAAGGTTTCATCTAAGGGTATTTCTAAAACTCCATTTGATTTATGGAATGGATGGAAACCTAATCTCAATCATTTATATATTTGGGGATGTAGAGTTGAAGTAAGGATTTATAATTCTAACCTAAAGAAGATGGATTCGAACCATAAGGGATTTTTTCATTGGCTTTACGGTTAACGTCAAGGGATTTAGATTTTATTGTCCTTCACAAAGCACTAAAATTGTTGAGGCCAAAGTGCGAAACTTCTAGAGAATCATGAACCCAGCGGGAGTTATCATTTGTAAGTAATACATGTATACGTGTTGTTTGTAAGTAATAAGATAAGTATAAGAGTTATCGTCACAGAGGACTTAACTCTAGCCATCAAACAATCTAAAGGTGAAGGGTTTTTTTATGTAAACACTGATGATGTAACTAAACTAAATTGATAAGAATCAAACACACGCAACAATGTAAAAAGGTTGAGGTTTTATATATGTGATGAGGTAGGGTTATTTCGTTTTTCGATTGATCTAGTCACTATGTCATATTATCTAATTGTTTATGAATCTTTGTTATAGATTGGATTCCCTAAATTATAATATAAACTCTATTGAGCCCTAAATTATGTCCAACTAAATGCCGTCTTTAACACCTCTTAATGAGAGAACGTCGCGTGTTAGATAGCACGAAGATCGTGGGTCTCTTAAAGTAATCTCGCACGTCACGTAAATAATCTCTCAATCTCACATTTAATGTGTGGGTAAGTGGTCGGGACTCGACACGAAAATCTCCTCTCCTAATCAAGACATGTCACATATCATGTTACAGGTACTCAAACTGCTTAAGCGTTTAGCGCAAGCACAAACCATAATGATGAAACAATCAAAGACTAAATAAACAACTCAAAGTGATATAGATACAATCATCCAACTATGTCATAACCGTAAATAGAGGTTTACCTCATGATTCGATAGACAAGATGATTCATCAAACACATGACGTTCATACAAATCATTCCAATACAAATGGCATAACAAGTGAGTAAGAAACTCTTACAAGCTTAACATATACAACAAAAACAAGCTCAAGTAGTCTTGTAAAGAGCTTGTTTCTCTTTTTCCCATTGTTCCACTTCTCTTTTTTGTTTCAATAAAATTAAGGGTGTGCTATTTGAGTGTTAAATATATTGTAAAAGTGTGAGACTTACTTTGGTACGATCCTTGGATAATTTATCAATATTTGATGTTTATTTTTTAACCGTCTAATATCGGCCAGTAATCCAACAGGCTATGCATAGATGGAGTCCAACACCTTATATAGGAAAAAGCTAATAACCCACTTGACCTTTCGGTTTCCAACCATCATGGAAAATCGTTACTATAATCATGAAGAAGTGGAAGGATTGTGGAAGATTACATAACTAAATGACCTTCCATTTTTCTTATTTATAGTTACTTAATATCACATTAATCAATCACCCATAATTAGATACTATTAATCTAACAAAACACATTTAAATGATTCAATTTTAGTCTGCATTGTCCATAGTATACTAGAATTGTGATACTAAGTTAGCATAGATATTAGATAGAATTGCATGCCGACCTCCGGAAATCTATTTTGTTCTCCACAGATTCGAAACAACTATAATAATATTAACAATAACTCAATATTTTTCATCATAGATAGGATTTAAGAAGGACGAAGTGTACACAATCGTATTTCTGTTGAAATAGAGAGATTATTTCTGAATGTCCTATTCTCCATTGGTTCGAGACGAAGTGAGAATTCACACATGTTGTGTCATTTTACAGGTAAAATGATTCATACTCCGACAGAAAACTTGACGACCAACCAGTTGAAACTTCCAATACTATTTCATAGGGTGTCATTATGCTAATAGTAAGGGCATTGTTGTTGATTCATGTGAAACGTTGACGACTATGCTAGCATGTTTTGTATTATCCTTTTTGCATGGTTAATTATCTATATCCCCCTTTCAAAAAAAAAAAAAAACGTTAAAAAAAATTATATATATCCCAATGGTAGTCAAGTGCATTTCTTTTACTTAACTGAAACGAGCATGCTTGGATCTAGAATACATGGCAAAGCTAAAATATGTGCTTTGGGTTGCCAAATGCCATTGCATTTTCCCATCCATCATCACTTTTTGCTCCTCCTGTTGAGCCTAGCCTTACCCTTGTGTGCTGCAGCCATATCATTTTTTGTTCCTCCTGTTGAGCCTAGCCTTACCCTTTGTTCTGCAGCCATTGATATATGGAGCAACAACTCGTCATTGTACCATTGCATTCACTTATTTTTGTTTCCAAACTATTGAAGGATCGACATTAGTTTTTGTTAGATATATATTTGTGATTTTTCAACCGCAATTTAATTTTTTGATAGAGTTGGTTCCTCGATAATTTTGTATAATCAAACTCCAAAAAATAAGCTCCAAAACATCTGCAGAGCCTCAATATTTTTCAGAGGCTTTAAGTACGCATTGAGTATACAGAGGAGTTGGCTTGGGCCTCTCAATATCTGGCTTTTTTCGCTTCAGTGTCTAAACGAGGGACTTGTACAAAGGAGTTTGCCTTGAAGTTTATCCATAGTTGGTGGAATTTTTTATACCTTTGCACCCAGTTTTCAGAACTCAACCACCTTTGCAAAAGCATTGCAGTGTCGGAAACTGCAAAGCCGGGATCTGTGGATGCTCTTCGAGTTAAATTTTTCATAGATCCAAATTTACTGTTGAAAAGAGAAGAATATCCTTAAAAAACAATATGATGACTTTTGAAAGAAAGAGAGATCAGGATTCTTATGGTCATAGAAGATCCATTGTGGTCGGCAGTCAAACGTAGATTCCAAATATATCAAGCTGATTGGCTTGCGAGCACATGGTAATAGAAGATCCAATGTGATAGACAATAGAATGCAGAGTCCACTTAGATCTGATTGACCATCCATGTAATATCCCATGAAACTCATGTTCTTTTCCTATACATAAACTTGCTTCAGAGATGCCAACATAAGGGCTCGGCCTTATAAATGCGATTATCAAGTTGATAACGTAATACTCAAACCAGCTTGGCTATGATGGTAGCAACAAGAATCTTCAATGAACTCAGCATTATACAATCTTGAACTTGCAGATATTTGACAACCAGTTCACTTCCGGAAAACTTAAACATATAATTAGTGGAGTTCAAAGTTTGCATTCAAAAGATAATAATACATCATAAAGTAGCATATAATGACACACCATAGTACTTGAGTGGCTTCCAGGATATAAAGAAAGAGCACAAGCGATAAGCATGCTTGATATCATGAACTATCCGGCCGAATTTCAGATCAGATGCCAAAGCTTGAACATGGTGGAAGTTTTTTTTAGTATTGGCCTCTGCGCACATAAGTTGTTATCATGAATGTCATGTGTAAAACCGAACAATCCCACTCACAAAAGCATAGAGAGGAAATCAAGAAAACATGAACTTCAGTTTCTCTGCGAAGCATTTTCACAAACACTTTGTATGCAAATCTCACCAAACACCATCGCCCACCACCGATTGTCACCAGCCGGAGCCCGGATCCGCCCACCATCAATCTCCCCATTGCCGGAGACGTCATTGGAAGCCGCCTCGTCTTCATCGTCATCGCCCTCGTAAGAAAACAGCTTCGTCGTCGTCGCCAGGAAATGAAGAGAGCATGTCATCGCGCTGCCTGCCTTGCCTGTAGTCCCTCGTCGTCGTCGACGTCGTCTCTCCTTCACCTCGCCCGGACAGGCCGGAGTCGGAATCAACCACACTCATTCGATGAAGGAGAAGGCGGTGGCTGTGCTTGTTGATCCTGAAATCCTCGGAATCGTTCTCTGTTCGCTCAAGAACTATTGACCAGATCTTCGATGTACGGTTGATTTGTTCTCTCATCGATGCATTTGATCGATCAGATCTGGTTGCGTCTCGTCTGAGGTTGAGAACGAGAAAATGAAGGTAGTGGTATTTGGAACTGGTTGGCTGGGACCAGTTTTCTGAAGAACAAACAGAACCCCTCGTATGAAGTTGAGGTAATATCACCTCGTAATTACTTCGCATTCACGCCTTTACTGCCAAGTGTTACATGCGGCACAATTGAAGCTCACAGCATGGTTGAATCAATTCGCAAAATGCAAGAAGAAAGTGTAGATGTTCGCTTTTGCGAAGCAGAATACATTAGTAGTGATCCTGTCAGCAAGAAGGTTTGCTGTTGACTATGATTATCTTATCACAGCTATTGGTGCACGTTCAAATACTTGAACTTTCAACATTCCTGATGTAGTGGAGAATGCTCATTTTCTAAGGAACGAACGTGACCTGAGGGTAGGATCAAGCTGAAGGGATTATATAAAATGACAAGGTAACACACATCGTTATCTTAAATGAAATGTTTGGATGCGCGTGACTTGATTTGCGTGACATGTTTGATCACGTAATTACATGTTAAATAAAAAAATAAAATCCTAATATACTGGATTGTCTTGTATGTTAATTGCATGTTTAGAAAGGTAACGATGCAACCTGTAGAATATTATAGTTTATAATAAAATTCATGTATTCCTAAATATTACTTGCTGTTGACGCGTGATATTCTGTGCTGATTGATTATTATTTTGTAACGATCTATTAATCCTGAAAACTCAAGAGAACGTTACAACAAATATAATGTTTATGAAACACCATGGTAATCACCTGTTATACATGGATTAATATGATAAATATCATATTATATGTTTGAAATCTTGAATTACAAACACCATGATAGTCACCTGCTATATATGGATTAATACGATTAATCTTATGCTATTTGCTTGAAATCTTGAAATATGAACGCTGTGACAGTCACCTGCTGTAGAAGGAAATTAATGAAATTAATTTCATGATACATGCATGAAAATTCCTGAGAATCCTGAATATAAGGAAATGTCTGATAATCCTGAAATCTTAAATATGGAAAACTTTTCGGCAAAAATAATGGCTGGGAGAGTTACGGGTGAAAGACTAGCTAGGGGACGGGTGAGAAACCCCCTTTGCGTGCACGCAACGGCATCACAACAAATGATGGTCGTGTTTGGTTATCATTAACCGTCTTGGATAGACTGCAGCGACGATCTTGCTTGTTTAATTGTTCCTAGTACGACCATACTAGAGAACAATTGGAGATTCTTGTGGTACATGCCATTAACCTGTGAAAGTGATGAGAATGAATATGACATGACAGATCATGTCATTGACCTGTGAAAATGACGAGAATGAATATGACATGACAGAGCATGCCATTATTATTAATCTGTATGTATTTATACGTTTCTGCTTGACATAAGGTTGCTCGGTATTGCTTGCATTGCATGCTGTTTGTGCACGGGAAACACATGATATAATAAGCATGCGAACTCCTGGAATGGATGTGTATCCTGTGTTACTGGGTTTTCGAGTTCACGGTTACATATTCGTTCAGGTAATAAAGAGTCGTGGAAGGGATCATGACATAACGATGATGATTAGATTCGGTTGTCTATAATATTTCGTTGATATTATTAGACGCGCGATTTTCATGTAATTTAAAACTTATAAGTTGGATATTTCTTGTTAGTGTCTTATGTTTTTAATTCTTAAACCCCTTGTAATTTTGTCGCCTTGGGTCAAAGGAAATTTGGAGCGGCGGTAACGCCACGTGTCTGGCAGACATTGGACTGAAAATCTTGGGACGTTACAATCTACCAGCAAAAAGGATTTGAATAAAGAATAATACATACATCATAACATCTTCGACCATCTCATTTTTTTCTGTGTTTTTTTAACAATCTCCCATTACGAGTATTAAATACACCATCTATCTTGGGGATGGAACAGCCTCATCCTTCAAAACAGAGCTCACAACATGTCTAGATATATGAGTCTCCAGCTCCTTTGACACTTCTGTCAATTTCAAGTCGAAATGATTCCTATATGATTGATGTGATTGTGAGGAGACAGTTGGAGAGCCAGAGACTCGCCTTCTGGGGCTCGTGAACATACCAGATGAACTTGGAGGTCTTACCTTCGGAATAAGAGTCATTAAGCTCGCTCTTCTAGTGTTCATGGTGTTATCGAGGTTCGCTAGAGGTCCATTCTTCATCTCGAACGGTAAATGATTCATTGAGTCATGTTTAATAATCTGCTTCTGTTTTGCTAGAGTCTCCTTTGCCTGGTCAACAGCTTCAAGGGCGTTCTCCTTATTCATCTTCATCAGCTTCCAAGGGTCAATGTGTGCATGGTGTCCTTGTTCCTTGGTAACTGGGGTCTTGGACTCAAGATCGATTAGCACAGATATTGGCCGTGAACCCTGAAAAGTAATTGGTAAAATTTAATAAATAAATATGCTTTAGACTCAATCAATTCATACAAGCTTAAGGAATACTATTTGTATCTCAACATTCCCTGTCAGGCAGTTGGTCTTTTGGGTTCAATTATGGCAATGCACTTTCCTCATACTACATGCTGAAAACATAAAGATAGCATGACTCAAATCATAACCTTCAGTCACACCTGATATGATATTGTATCAAGCATTAAATTCTATCAAAATTGTGAATCTATCAGCTTGGGTAGTGGAACACTAGTTTTAACCAAACATACAACAGAACTAAAAAAAAAGTATGGCAATTTTATTACCTGACTTTGGCCTTCTTCTTTGCACATGAACTTGTTCAAGAATTTTCTTTCTTTAGGGGAGTCAGATTCAAAGCTTTCATCTGATGACCAATCGGATTCATCAAGCATCTTCAATTCATTTTCTTGCCGTGCAGCTAATATATAATCATATGTTTTCATCCCCTACAATCCAGGCGAACATAACCGTGGTCATTAATCATGAGAATGCCAGAGAGTCTTGCTCTCTGTGAAGATAAGCTCATAAACCTAATCAATGCATAATTGAGGGCTGCTGTCTACGGTCCAAATTATGCTCAATACCCCTTATTTCCACTTCAGAATCACAAGCATTGAATTAGACATCATATATGATCACACTTCTAAAACAGGGGGAGAAAAACGTCCAAGTATATCTGTTTTCCCATATACGTGTTCAGTTTATGCATTGAATTTTCCATGGCATTTCAAAGTCTATGTCGAACGACACTTCATGGGTTATATTTGTAAACTGTACGTGTCACATGCATTATTTTACTACAGATATGTGCCATTGGTCCTGCATCTTCTCATTTAGGATTCCCTAAGTCTACGCTACCATGCACTGGATGGCACATCCGTCGAAATTTAGGGTGTTTTAGATAGATAGCATTGCTCATAGATTCCCCTTTCCATAGTAACCAAATTCTTCGAATTCATAGTCCACACACCCCAAAAATAACACATACAGCCGCAATCCACGCCCATCTATTATAAATATATAAAGATAGGTTTAGGTTTTTTGGTGCCAAAGTTTAGTTTACAAAGTTTGGTTTGCATTGGTACCAAGTTTGATGCATCATGTATTTATTACAGTTATTTAATCCACATCCAAAAACTACACTTATATATGCTAATCATCCAAACCCTAACTACCAAAACATCTAAGAATCCATTTTCTCTCTCCTCAAAATGATGTTATACCATTGACGAAGATTTTGGAATTGAGTTTTTGGATCGGTTTTATCATTTAAGTCATCCATAACATTGTGTTTTAATTATGATAAGTTTGTTTTGGTGTTTCATGTTCAATTTATGTAAAAATTATGTTTTGATTAAATCACATGATATTATGGTTTTTATTTTATGTCTTTAATTTACATTGATAATTTATTATCCTTACATATTTTTTCATTGCCATGTTATATTCATTACTCTAATATCATTAGGAGGCAACAACTTATCACGACATAAAACGCCTTAATATATTTTATTTTCAATGTGATTTAAGTAGACACATCTAGTATTCTCTCCGTCCCATAATTCTTACAACACTTTTGGACCGTCTCACAAATCTTGCAATACTTATTTTATTTTCTTAGTGGGAAATAATGCTATATTAAACTAACCATAATATCATACTACATTTCATTACCTTCTCCCTCAATCTCTTTCATCCTTTCACATCAAACTCGCCATCATTAAAAACCACAATATATTAATTAAAATATATCAAATTCAACGCACATAAAAAAATCTATCCGGATCAAACTGTTACAAGATTTGTGAGACAGAGGTTGTATATTTTATGCAACAAGGTCTCAGATGTGGACCTTGCATATCAAAGCATTCCTGATAACTATGTTCCTTTACAGTAGGTTTAGTGTATTAGCGTTTCATGTTCAGTTCTATCTGCAAAGCTTGTTCAAGTACCTTCCGGATGAGAACGAGATGAAAGAAGAAAAGCTGGCCAACAGCTGTTGCACCATATGCAGTCACCAAGGCCAAGACAATCTGCAAGACTTCAGCACCCGTAGTGAGGAGGGGATGTCTCAAGGAAAGGCAAGCACATTTCTAAGATCAGAAGTAAGCAAACACATTACAGATATTGAAAAGAGAACTCCTCTGGGGAAGTCTTTGCAAAACTTCCTCGCCAACTCTTCTTCCATCCCTTTCTTATTAGCAAAGCATCTTACAAATATGGCAATTGCAGTCCCCCCTTCAATCAGAAGCTGAATTATCAGGCCACAAATTTTAGCACAGGATAAGTCGATGTTTGTGCAGCAATGAGTAATTCAAAAGCGGAACAAAATGTATGAGGTATGCAATGATGTACCATTAGCAAAGTAGTAGTCATAAGAATAATGAAGGTTGCATAATTCTTCCTCCCAATGCAGTTGTTCAACCACTGCATCAGTATAAATATAACGGTTCATTAATACTTCTCCAGCTTTTTTCTCGAGTACGAGGAAGATAGCATGGGTATCTGAAGATTGGTGTTACCCTGCAATGGTGATCAAAACCTTCAACACAACGGTTACAGCTCCGACAGTGTTTGCTATGCTTCTTGACCTGCAATACCATGGAGGGGCACAAAAGGCAGTCATTAAGTTTAAAACCAGCATAAAATCAACCGGACTAAGAAATAAATGATGCAGAAAAATCAAAGAGGGTCAGATTGAGAATACGTGATTGAGTCTGTAGCTCCTTGTAACATCCTTAATTTCACCCTATCCTTGTACATTAATCCATCATGGTGAAAGAAATGCTTTCATCATTATCTTGTCACTGCAGCTTATAATACTCCCTTTGTTCCAATGTACATGTAATAATTTGACTTTCTGCACTATTCAACTTTCATTTTGAGGAGCTTTATTTTTCGTCTTGATGTTAGAAAATTACGTTATAGGGTTGAAATACACAATTTAAGTTATCATCAGTGTTTCAAGATAATTTTGCAAAAAGTGATGTTAACATCATCTCACAATGTGAATCGAAATTCGCATCGGAAATATGTATGGTCAAACCGTTGCGTTTATATTGGGATGGAGGGATTTCTTCAATAGATATAAAATAGATTTATATGGATGCCCAAATGGTTTTTACAGAATGTTCCAATCACCAAGCATTCCTGGCCTTACACATAGACAGGTTAAGTTGAGCATGCTAACAAATGGCACAAGTTGGCAAGAGGTGAACAATGAAAATTTTTTGCATCCCTGATCTATTTGCATTAAATGGGTATGAGCGAGTATCAAAATAAAGTTGTATTGTTAAAGCGAACTCAGTTCGAATCAATTTCTGTTAACATACAAGTAATCTTGCGAGCTTTCTGTCATCAATTTGAGCTTTAAGTAGGGATGTCTCTCACCACAATCCAGCCTAGATGTCCTTCGATTGCCTCATTGCACATCTCTTACTAACTTGTGAATGGAACATTGTAAACTGTGTATGGAGGCAGAAAGAATGGCTTTTGGACTAAGCCTGAAGCTGCTAAAGAAATCATACCTCAAAATCACACAAGGGGCAAAAAGAGATGTCATCTGGCTTTGGTTCTACCAAAGTGGCATCATCTTTTGACACAAGGGGGAAAGGAAGCAATGTCTCCACACGAACATAACTCATCCAAGGATCCAAATAGCTCCTCCTTATGAAAGTCCGGAGTATCTTTCTCTCTATCCTTTTCAAAGTCCTCGTGATCAGCTGACCAACTATGAACCCATAATTTAAATTCTTTGAGCTGACTTCAGACTTGGATTTTCTCTTCTTTGGGAATCTGGTTTTGTCACTCGGGTCAATGGCAGTACACCTAATAAACAGCAACATAACGGATAGTGCCTGAAAGATAAAACATGATTGAATAATCCAACCCAACACCAATCCAACAGTGACTTGGGAAAATCAAGAGGAAATAGTGAACTTCGGTTACCACAAACGTGAAGATTGTGGTCACCGTAATCTCCACTTTTCTGTCGCCAAGGAAAGGTCCAATAAAACAATAGAAACCTGTAACAAGGAAACTGTAGACCACCATTCCCACCATCTGAAATAGCAAAAGCATCAATTCAAGATGCTGTCCCTCAAAAGATTGCAATTTCAAGAGTTTCAGTATCACAACGATTCAAGGGTACGGGAAGCATCCATCATACGTCAAATAAAAGCAATATGGAGAGATTTTTCCTAATTCCTGGTTTGTTTGTTTGTTCAAAAGTCATCATGAATAACATCTTCGGCTTCATCCATGATCAGGGTGGGTTAAGAGATCCGGACCAGAATCATCTAAAATAGTTATGAGAAATAGAAATGAATTATGAGCACATTTTCTATATGAGAATCTGATTGCTGGCTAAGTTCAATCAGTGACACAAGTAGTGCGTCCAAATTTTAGGATTGATCGTCCAAACACGCATTGGTAATCACAGAAAGTTGTTTTATGAAACAATTTAATCTTTTTAGGTCATTCAATTTTTTAGGTTCTTGATTCCATAATGCAATGCTGAAAGTAAAACATAATCTATATGAATGAATAATGAAACATAGGCAATGCACCCTTCAATATAAAAACGTTATGAAAGGATCAAGATAATGACTGCCACTCTCATCAGTGCAGAAAGTGAAGATTATTTAATCATTTTTCACGTTTATGATTACTCCCATCAAGCCTACAAACTATGGTAAGAATCTCTCTTTCTCACAGAAGTTTTAGCTAAATATGTGGCCAACCTGGAAAATAAAAAAATTGACTTCCGGATACACAACCTATCCTAAAACTATTGTCAGTTGTCACTGTAGGATGATTTTATACGGTTGATGAGACACTCCTGTCAGTGAAGTAAAGCCATTGCAATTACTTCTCACTGTAGGATGATTTTATACGGTTGATGAGACACTCCTGTCAGTGAAGTAAAGCCATTGCAATTACCTCTCCCCAGACATTTTCAATATTTACCTATCCTCAAGGAAAAAATTATGATGAAATCCACAAGTTTTTTCTCGTAGAGGAGGAGGAGAATGTGTATGCATTTTCTCATTAGTTATTATCCGCTTTCCAGTCCATGAATTATGGTAAGGTGCTTTCTCATCTAATAACCTTGTCTTGATATCTGTCACTAGACCGAAGAATTGACCTATAAAAAGTGTCATGGAGATCATGTTTTTCAAATGTCGTATTTCTTGATGCCTGTGCTAATGCTCTTGTACATTACAACCTAGAATCACTTATATTTCCATAAAACACACGAAAGTTTGGTTATATAATATTAGAATTCGGTTCTGTTTAGTTCTGATATTATAGCTTGGTTCTGTTTAGTTCTGATATTAAAGTTTAGTTTTGTTTTCGCGGATGTACAATAAATTAAGAAGTTGGTTGTACATTACCACCACTAGCAAATCCTTTTACCAAATTCTGATTAAGAATTTTTGCCAAACAGAATTTGGTCATCTATAATGGATGTCTAGCGATTGTGTTTTTCCCGTATTCGGATTTCTCATATTACATCTTTTGTTCAAAATGTGCTTCTTGGGTTGTGTGTTGTTGATTCCCAGCCGAGGTTGCATTTATAAAGGTGTAAAAGCATATTTTAACTTCTTAAAACATAGAACTAATTTATTTGAAGACGTATATCAGAATTGTACATCCTGATGGGCAAATACAATCAATTTCAGGTCCCAATATCTCAAGAACCCTAAAAGGAAAGAACCCAAATTACAGAAATTTCACCTCCAAACAACAACTCAATGCACCCGGAAACAGCAGGAGCATCATTGACCAGCAACAAGTGAGCCAATGTAAAAGAAAAGTGATTCATTTCAGCTACCATGGCAAACTAATAAAACTTGCTGAAATTGATGAATTGCTGGAAACGAGATCTAAATTCTATCGTCAACGACACGAATTCGTACTCTATCTATGCCATCACACCAGTAATCTAGATGAGTACCTGTAAGGGATGAAGAGGGCGTTGCAAGCCATGGCGTCTGGCCTGCATCGGTGGCGCTCCTTGCTCTAGAGAGGTGAACTAAGAATAACAGCAGCGATGCTTGTGAGCCGAATGAGAGAGAGAGTGACGGGGTTCGGCGAGTTTAAACCTGAGATTGATTTCAGCATGTGCTCACAACGGTCATAAATTTAAATGTTTTCAAATTCTGAAATGTTGTAGTGTACTAATATTTCTTCTATTCCTTTGCCAATTCGGGAAGTTGCATTTCTTCAATTCTGAAATGTACTGTAGTAATTTTACACCGTAGGTGAATATACTCCCTCCATCCCAACACAATTTTATAATTGAATGATACATCTAGCATGCAACATTTTTATAATTTGGGTATTTTCAATGATCAAAAATTTTAAAATACACCTATTTTATATTACATAATCATCTCAATCATTAATTTTTATCTATGTACCCACTAATATTTTCCTTTAGATACTCACAAGGACAAAGAGATGAAAAAACACAAAATCAACATATTTATTTATATTAATAAATCTATTGTTAAACACATTTTTATGCATGTGTTGCTTAGTTATTTTCTTGGGTTTAGTAGATTTTGTGGTTAGATTATTGATTTTGAAGATCAACGATTGAAATCAAAAACACATTTTTGTATTAATTGAAGAGAGATGATTCAACTTTAATCTCAACCATTGATCTTCAAAATCAATTGTCTAGTCACAAATAAATTTATTTATAAGCATTTTTCTGAAGACCAACTACTCTATTGACGAACTATAAGCATTTTCTTGAAGGCCAAGTTGAAGCTCTCGAACAAGAAAGGGAGGTCATGGACAATGTTAAAACAAATCAACTTTAATCTCAACCATTGATTTTCAAAATCAATTGTCTAGCCACAAATAAATTTATTTATAAGCATTTTTCTGAAGACCAACTACTCTATTGATGAACTATAAGCATTTTCTTGAAGGCCAAGTTGAAGCTCTCGAACAAGAAAGGGAGGTCATGGACAGTGTTAAAACAAATCAATGCCAAAAAGATTGGCAAACAACCCATAGGATTTGCCAAGAAAGGAATGGGCACGTAGAACACTTTTATGGCCTTAGACTAGTCACTAGAGAAAGTGGTTGAAAAGGTTAAGGGTACTAAGGGGAAGGCCCCATTGAAGGCTTCTACAACAAAGGCTCCAACTACGAAGGCCCAAGCTACTATATCTCCTGCAAAAAAGCCAAAGATATAGCAGAAGAAAGCAATTGCAAGACCTCCAAGACAAGCAAGGAGGAAGTTGGTGCTTAAAGAATCAAAAGAAGCAAAAGAGACCACATCCAATATACTAAGGCCTCAAACAATGGAGCAATCTATATTGGAAGAGTTGACTCAACCGCTAAGAGACTCAAGGGCATAGGATATTGTTGCAGACGAGTTAACACTCTGAATCGGAAGAGAGCAAGGGACTTTGGGAAATATGGAAAAGCATCTTGAAGCAACACCAAGTCGTGCTCAAGACACATCACTGCAGACCTCTGATGGAGGTCCAGTAGATGACATCCCTCATTATCTTCTTCCAGCCTTCGTACATTACTTTGTCTGAGATCATCGTGGGTTATTTGTTTGAGTTTTGACATGTTATGTTGAGTCCTTGTTTTTGTTTTTTTTTTCCTTTTCTTATGGACAAGCAAAGGTTTAGCTTGGGGAGG
>LIEC01012517.1:0-92410 GCA_001925005.1 Drosera capensis | reverse complement strand
GGGGGGGGGGGGGGGGGGGGGGGTTGATAACTTTGAGAACATTCATGTTTTTCTTATGTTATTTCTTTTGTTTAAGTGTCTTTTTAGTTGTTTCTTTGCTTTTTATTCACTTTTTGTGGTCAAGGATGTGGTACTGTCAGTTTTAAATTGCATGGCGAGCTATTTCGAGGATTATGGACAATTTTCGTGTGAAGGCTTGAAGCTTGGAGTGATGATTTTGAAGATTAAAGGACGAGTTTCTGCTTAAACGGATGAAGTTGAAGCGTTTGATGATGAAAACGTAACGTACATTATGGAAGTGTCCACGGCCATGAAAGGTGTCTTGGAGACCATGGAACTCAAGGGAATTCGAGTATGAGACAATGTGCCTGTTCACCGCCATGAAGCATGATCGGGATCATTTTTACATAAATTTAACCATCTTCTACTTAGCATTTTTGATGAAAAATATGTTGAACATGATTATTTTTACATCTCATGATCAAATTGTTGAACGCGTTGAGTCACAAAACAACCAAGCCCATTTGAAAAAATTCAGCAGCCCAATTCAACGGCCCAGACTGGCAACAAAGCCCAATCATTGTGCAAGGCTCATAGATGGTGGGTCTGCTGCTGTTTGCACTTCCAAATGAGGAAGGTGGTGTAAACAGGATATTCAGCAGATTTTGTACATCTATACGAGATGGGGTGACTTGATCTATGACTTGATCTGTCAGTTGCAATATTTTAGGCTCTTCTGTATTCTTTGCTGAAGTTGCCTCTGCTGCAATGTAGTTTAGTGGTGCCTCTTCTATAGTTGGAATGTCTGCTATGGATATAACGACTATTGATCTTCTGCTACAGGTAGTTCTTTTGCCTATTCCTCAACTGTCGGTAGTTCGGCTGTGGTAGGTTCGGCTACTTGATCTTCAACTGCTTGATCTTCAACCTCAGCTGCTTGTGTCTCTGCTGTAGGTTCCTCTGTTGGAGACTCAGCTTCTTGTTCTTTTATAGTTTTTTCTACTTCAGGTTCCTTTGTGAATGTTTCAACTTCATACCCCTTTGCAGTGGGTTCTTCTTCATGTCCTTCAACAAAAAACTCAGCTTCTTGTTCTACTGCAGATCACTTAGGTTTTTTCTCTACTGTAGATGTTTCTGTTGTAGAAGGCCCGTATGCATGTCCTTTTGTTGTAGGTTCGTTAGCTTGAGATTCTACTGTAGGACACTCTGCTCCTGAGGTCTCAACTGTTATAGTCTGCACCTATACTCCTTCTTCAATGACTTGATCGATGATTTCATCATCATCATCCTGAGTGTCTTGGTGCTGTTGATCACCATCATCTCCTGATGGCTCTATTCCTCCTATTGTGGGTCTTGAGAGAAACTCATAGATCTCCTCAGTTACGGCTTGGATATGTTTAGCTAAAAGTTTCTTTAGCTTAGCCTCAATTTTTGGCGTATGTACAAATTTTGCAAGCCTCAGTTAAGCTTGTCTGTGTCTTCTAGTCTTTAATGTGGAGTCCTTAACTTCGAGTGCTTCATTGAACACAATATAGGGTTCCTTTGGTCTGGATGTCCTACTGGCCTCCTTCTTTTGAAGCTCAACCAATTGATGGATTTTGGCTTCAGTCATTCCATCAATTTTCTCCTATCATGGTTTACACCTTATGTGGATTGATTCTGTACAAGGTTTTTGGTCCTTAGGGGGTTAGCTTTGGTCTGGCTGTCCTGGATGTTCTTCTCATTGGAAGTTTATGCTGTTTCACAAACTCTTGAATCATCCTTTCCTTCTGTGCCTTTATCTGCATCTTTGCCTACTTTGCTTTGCCAAGCAGTTGAGAGGTTCTGGTTGTGTGCTACAGAACTCTTTCCTCTACGGCTCTAACCATCTACAGAACTGTATCAATGGCCTTTTCTGGAGAAGGCCTCACCTCAGTAGTTGTTGTTGTCTATACCTAAGTTGTAGTAGATGGATGTTCTTCTGCAAGTGTCGACAAATCCATTCCAATGTTGGAGATTGGAATGATTGCTGTGCCTTGGTGACTAGTGTAATCAAGCAAAGAGGTGAGTATCACTACCTTCTTGTTTGTAGCTTACAAGAAACTTCTTTTTACAAGCTATCTAACTTGTACAAAAGATGAAGGAATCAGATCCTTTGCACAGATCAAATCTACTGGACTCTGCTAGAAGTTGTGTTCTTCCGCAGACTAGTGACACTCCCTTAACTGTATTCTTCATTAATTAGCTTTCTTGAGTAATCTTTGAATTTATGATTGCTTTGCCCACTTGCCTTTCAATTTCATTCAACAGTCTTACTTCAATGAGCCACAATGATTCCTTTTTATAGGATCAGGGAATGAACCTAGCAAACATGTACTATTTCTGATGTGACATCTTGTCATGTGTGTCCCCGACTTGATGTTGACAACCCACCTACTTCAAATTCTAGTACTGATGTTGACTGACTCCAGACCTTTGACCCCACCTTAGCAACCATCTCTGCTATACTCCAGTCTGCTGCAACCTCCAATCTGTATCCAGTATTGTAAGACCTAATCTGCACCCTACAACCCTAGTCTTCACCAAGTCCTTATTGCAAGCTTAGTCTGTACCCAGATCTGATACACTTCATGCTTTGCTCTGTTTGTTCTCGTCTGCAAGCTCAATCCCAGATCCTGAAGCATTTGTAGGTTTTTTGTTGCCCATGTATGTCTTAGCTGCTTATTAAAAATCACTATAGTAGTCTGCATCTGGTGGCTCATACACTGTCCATCATTTGTAGCCGTCTGCTCCTCAGCATCTGTCCCTTGCTGCGTTGATGCCTTCGTTCTGCTTCTGATCCTTTACTACGCTTCTGAGGTCTTTCCTCTAGCTCTTTGTGGTGTTGTCTGCGTTCTTCATGAGATTGCTCCCCCATTATTCGGTGACTTGAGGTCTGCTCGTCATGAAGTCTAGATCTCTTGGCAAACCTTTCCCTTTCTTTCTCAGAGGCGTGTCTTCTTTTTGTTACTGAAGACTTCTCCCCCTGAGCTACAGCTGGTGTCATCTGCTGCTCTGCTGCAGTCCTTGGAGTCCTTTTGCGGCTGTACTGCAGGCTACTTCTCCCCCTTTTTGTTAGCATTAAGGGTGGAGGTGAGAGTTTCAAGGGTAGTACGCACAACTTTGAGTTCAGAGAAAATGTTCCTCTGAACTACTTGCAGTTTGGTTTCAAGTAGTCTGAATTTTGTGTTATTAATGCGAAAATGCTCATTGAGCTGCTGCTGTGTGGTCTGTAGAGCTTTCGTAGATCAGCGGTATGTTGGCTTCTGAATTTGTTTAGGTTGGTTGAGCTCATTCTGTATTGTTGAAGGTTCAAAGCATTGGCTCGTTGCATTTGATTGATAACCCCTGCTTCCAAAGTGTCAAGCGATGTCTGAAAATCTTTGAAGCTTTGGGTTCAGGTTTGCCTTTCGTGTTCGAATTCTTCCGCTATTGGCTGCAGAGTTTCAAGTAACTCATAAAGTGCATCTTTATTCAACTCGTGCATGTTGTAGATGTCTTAATCTAGTCTCCGTAATCTGTACCCCATGGTGTCTTCTGAGGGTGAGGAGTGTATCCTTTCTGTAGATTGTCTTGGTTGAACTGAGATGATTTGAATATCTTCTTCAAATGTATCCTTCAGATTTTGGACTGTCGATGGAGGTGTCATTTGAGTGTCTCACGCACTGCTGCTGAATAATCCCTGTGCAAGCCCCACAGATGGTGGATCTGCTTTTGTTTTCTCCTTTCCAAACGAGGAAGATGGTGTAAACAAAATGTTAGCCAGATTTTGTATATCTAGATGAGAGGGAGTTGCTTGCTCTACCTCAGCTGTAACTAGTATGGAGTCTTCTGCATCCTTTGTCTCAGCTACAGTGTGGGTTAGTGATACCTCTTTTGCAGTGGGAATATCTGCAGTGGTTGTAACTCCTGTTTGTTCTTCAGCTACAGGCAGTTTCTCTTCTTGTTCCTCAACTAGAGGGAGTTTTTCTGTGGTTGGTTCAGCTGCTTCTTCTTCAACCTCATCTGCTTGTGTCTTTTCTGCTACAGGTTCCTCTACTGGAGACTCAGCTTCTTGATCTTCTGTAGTTTCTTCTACTGCAGGTTCCTCTGTGGAGGTTTCAATTTCATATTCCTTAGCCGTTGGTTCTTCTTCATGTCCTTCATCACATGATTCAGCTGCTTGTTCTGCTATAAATGACTCATGTTCTTTCTCTACTGTAGATGTTTTAGTTACAGATGGCTCGTCTGGATGTTCCTTTGTTGTTGGTTCATCAGCTTGAGATTCTACTACAGGAGACTCTGCTAGAGAGGTCTCGATTGCTATAGTCTATACATGTACTCCTTCTTCATCGACTTGATCGATGATTTCATCATTATCATCATCATCATCATGAGTATCTGGGTGCTCTTGATCACCATCATCTCCTGATGGTTGTTGTCCTCCCACTGTAGGTCTGGAGAGATAATCATATATCTCCTGAGTGGCAGCCTGAACATGCTTAGCTAAAATTTATTTTAGCTTAGCCTCTAATTCGGGTGTATACACGAACTCAATGTGCCTTAGTTGTGCTTGTTTGTGTCTTCTAGTCTTCAAGGTGGAGTCCTTGAGTTCAAGTGCTCCACTGAACAGGATATATGGTTCCTTTTTTCTTGTTGACCTGTTGGCCTCCTTTTGAAGTTCAACCAATTGATGGATTTCGGCTTCTCTCATTCCATCAATTTCTCCAATAAGCTTTTGTGACTTATCTGGATTATATCTATACAAGGTTTTCGGTCCTTGAGGAATTAATTTTGGCCTGGTAGATCTAGTAGGTCTTTTAATGGGAAGTTTGTGTTGTTTCACAAACTCCTGAATCATCCCTTCCCCTTTTGGTTTTTTCTGCATTTCTTCTTGTGGGGGTTTTTCTAGCAGTTGATAGGTTACAGAAGTGTACTGTTGAACTTTTTCCTCTACGGCTCTGACTGTCTGCAGAACTATATCAAGGGCCTTTTCTGGAAAAGGCCTTACATCAGCAGTTGTTGTTGTTAACCATACCTCAGTTGCAGTATATGGACGTTCTTCTCCAATTATGGACAAATCCAATCCAATGTTGGAGATTAGAACGATTGCTGTTGTGGTTGCCTCTTCTGTAGTAGGCCTAATAGTGAGTGACCTTACACCAGAGGTGGTCTGAGGTAGTCCTATCTGCAATTCGTTGAGATCGGCTTCTATTTGCCTTATCTCATCCCTTGAGTATCCTTTTGCAGGAAGCTCTTGTCTCAGTTGAGCTTGTGGTCCTTCCCTAACCTCTTGATAACTCTTTTGAGCTTCCAAGATTAGGTTTTGAAGGTTCTTGTCTTCTCCGACCTTCAAAAACTCCAATGCCAAATTGGCATCATGAAGTGTAGCTATTTTGGGTGCATTTGGTGGTAGAGTCTTTGAGGATGAGGGCTCTGCAATTTGCCTAGTCTGTACTCCTACAGACTGTGTTTCAACCTTCATGTAAGGTTCGAGTTTCACCTAGAGGGGGAGGGGGGGGGGGGGAATAGGTTTATAAGACTTTAATAAGCTTTTTATGCGGAATACTAATTTTGTGCAGACTATTGTTCTATACAGACTACTCAGGTAGTCTACAGATGATAATTGGTAGTTTGCAGTAGAGATTTGTAACTCTTTGAGTTTATCTCTTTTTAGCTGTGATGATTTATTAGAAGCAATTCTAAATATCAATGTAGTGAAAGCAATAAATAGACATAGTATTTATACTGGTTCAGACACTCGATATCAAATGATAATCGAGAACTTAGTCCAGTCTTCCCTTGGTGACAAGTGTAGTCAAACAAAGAGGTGAGTACCACTATCTCCTTATTTGAGCTTACAAGAAACTTCCTTTTTAGAAGTTGTTTAACTTGTACAAAAGATAAGAACCTAGATGCTTTGCAGAAATCCAAACTCTGCTGCAAGACTTGTTCTTCTGCAGACTAGTGACACTTTTAACTGTATCTTCTCGATTTGGCTTTCTTGCATAATCTCTTAATTGCTAGATTGCTTTGCACTCTTTGCTTTTCAATCCTTGTTCAATAGCTCTACTCAATAAGCCTCACCGGTTTCCTTTTAATGGCTCAAGGAACGAACCTATGGTAGACAACGCACTGTTCCTGGAATGACATCTTGCCACTAGTGTTCCCCACCATCTCGTTCCTGATGCTAGTAGTCCACTATCCCCAGAATTAGTGCCGTTGCTACTTTAACTCAAATCCTAGCTTGATTGACTTCAAACCTTTGACCCCACCCTGGCAATCAACTCTGCTACAGTCCAGTCTGCTGCATCTTTTAGTCTGCACCCAGTCTCTCTTACAACCCTAGTCTGCATCCCATACTGCAATCCTAGTCTGCACACTGTCTCTGTTGCAACCCTTGCCTGCACTCAAATCTGACTCAGTTCATGCCTTGCCATATTGGGTCTCGTCTGCAAGCTCAGTCATTCATCCTGAAGCCTTTGAGTTCTTTTGTTGCCTATCAATGCACTACTTGTTTATCCAAAGTCCTATGCAGTAGTCTGCATCTGGTGGCTTGCACGATCCTCATACATCTCCAATCGTCGGCTCACTGACATCTAACCTAGACTGCAACTACCTATTTGACTTCTAGCCTAAACACACTAACTACATTATAACTAATACATCTAAGTTTTGTTACATCAATTTCTATACAAATAGAGGGATTGCACATTCCTATCAATCTCCCCCTAAATTGATGCTAACAAAAACTCCTATGTAATACAACAAGTATGCTACTTTCTTATAAACAAAGTACACCTTGTTGAAACTAAGTTCAACTTAATTACATTGTTCATAACAACATAATTAACATAAAAAAAAAAGAGCGATCTGAGTTTTACCTTTGATACTCTTTCCTTTTGCTTTACTTGTGTCTTTGTTCTTCCTCACTTTCTCTGATGCGTTTTCGATGCCTGTCCACTGAATCTCTTCTGAAGTGTCCTCTACATTCTTCATAGGATTCTTCCTTGTGCTGCTTAGACCTTTTGGGCTCCTTTCCTTGTTCAGAGGAACTTTTCTTCTTTGATGTAGAAGATTTCTCCCCCTGAGTCTTAGAGGGGGTCCTTTGTTGCTGCTCGTCTGTTGGCTTAGACCTCTGCTGCTCTGCTTCATATAGTTTCTCCCCCTTTTTGTTAACATTTAGGGTGGAGGTTAGTGCTTCAATTTGGTTTCTCTGAACTACTTGCAATTTGGTTTCAAGGAGACTAAATTTGATGTCATTGATTCGCATGTGCTCATCAATCTGTTGCTTGGTGGTCTGCATTGTTTCATGGAGCTTTCATAGTGCAGAAGACTGTTGCCGCTTGAATTTTCTGAAGTTGGAGATGTGGATTCTTTGATTGTGAAGATTCACTGATCTATTTTTGCTTCATCTGATCAATGACTCCGGCTGCTAGATTCCTTAGCGTCTCTCCAAAATTATCAAAGGTTGATTTTCTATGCTCCTTTTCTGCTACTAGGTTTGCTGCAATTGGCTCCAAAGTTTCAAGGAGATCGTGGAAGGCAGTCTTGATCCATGAGTGCATTCCATAGATTTCTTGGTCGAGCTGGCACAGTTTGTACTGTGTTGTGTTTTCTGAGGGTGAAGAGGGGATTCTTTCACTTTGTTGATGAGGTTGAACAAAGAGAATCTAAACTTCATGTTCCTGAAATGCTTTCTTGAGGTCTTTGATTGTAGTTGAAGTCATTTTGGTTGTTGAGGTATCACTGTATATTGACTCCAGGATTGCAGAGGGTACTTGTGCTAGCCCAAATGCAGATGGTGGAATAAACACAATGTGTTGAATGTCTCGAGATGGAGTTGTTTGTTGTTCCTCTATTACAACATAATAGTAATCATCTGTGTCTTTTGTCTCGACTGCAGGGACAGTGAACTTTTCTGCATTTGTGGGAGCTTCTGTGGACGTAACTTTAGCTGCAGGCGAGTCTTCCTCAATGTCAAGGAGTTCTTCTGTGTGTTGTTGAGTGGCTTGTCCCTCATCTGTATGCTCATCAAGTGCCTCTTCTGCTGCAAAAGCAATGATCAATGGTGTTTCTACAACGGATTCGTCAGTTAATAGCTCATCATGACCTTCTTCTGCGGTTGGTAGTGCTACTAATGCCTCGGCTATTAGTTTTGCTTGGGTGGCAGCTTGAGGGGCATCTCCTTCAGCTGCAGATGTCTCATCTGCAACGTCGTCTGCTGCAGGAGTTTCTTTAGGTTGCTCGGCTGCACTCGGTTGTATTCCACTCCTTCAGCAGCTACTTGATCGATGATATCATGTTCATTATCATGAGGGTCTTGTTGAGGTTGGTCACCTCCATTATCATCTCCATCATCACCTGCTGGTTGATGTTCTCCCAGATCAGGTCGAGAGAGGTATTCATAGACCTCCTCGATGGCAGCTTTGATATGTTTTTCCAGGATCCTTTTGAGTTCTGCTTCGATTTCTAGAGTGCTGACAAACTCAATGTGCCTAAGGAGGGTAAGTCTGAGCCTTTTGGTCTTCAATGTGAAGTCCTTGAATGCAAAAGCTCCATTGATCAGGAAGTGAGGTTCCTTAGGTTTTGTTGACCTGCTTACTTCCTTCTTTTGGAGTTCCACCAGTTGATAAATCTCCCCTTCTGTCATTCCAGTTATGTCACCAATCAATGTCTAGGATTGGCCTGGATTGATCTGGTACAGTGTTTTGGGTCCTTGGGGAATCAACTTTGGTCTTGCAGACCTTGTTGTTCTTCTTGAAGTGGTTGTCCTTGCTGGTGCTTTTGGGGTTGGTGTTGGTGTTTGTCTTGGTCTCTTGATAGGTAGATTATGATGTGACACGAACTCCTGAATCAATTTGTCACTTTGGGGCTTCTTCTTCATCTTCGCTTATGTCCTTTCTGCAAGCAGTTGAGTATCTATGATTTTCTGTTGTAGCAGACTTGCTTCGACTGCCTTGACCGTCTGCATTACTAATTCAATGATCTTCTCAGTAGAGGGCTTTTCCTGAGTTGTGGATGTTGTTGTTGTCCATATGACAGTTGCAGTGGTTGGTTGGTCATCTGCAATTGTTGAAGTTTCCATTCTACTGCCTAAGAATGGAACAATTGCTATTGTAGTTATTGG
The DNA here is from genome assembly GCA_001925005.1 of Drosera capensis. NCBI lineage: Eukaryota > Viridiplantae > Streptophyta > Magnoliopsida > Caryophyllales > Droseraceae > Drosera > Drosera capensis. Next base: position 83,283 of record LIEC01012517.1, on the reverse strand, counting down.
CTCTACTGCAAGAGGTCTGATAATGAGAGTAGGTGCAGCAGAGGTAACTAGGGTTAGTTTCGTCTGCAGAGCTGACATCTTGGCCTCGATTTCCCTTATTTCTTAGTGGGTATAGCCTTCTACAGTAAGCCTTTGTCTGAACTCAGCTCGAGGTCCTTTTGTTATCTGCTGAAAGCTCACTTGGGCTTCCAAGATCAGGTTCTTCAGGTCTTCATCTGCTCCTGCCTTCAGGAATTGAATTGCCATATTTGCATCACGAAGAGCGGCAATTTCAGGTACTTTTGGTGGAATTTTTGAGGAAGAAGGCTCAGTTATCAGCCCAGTCTACACTATTACAGACTGCTCAATGACTTCCTCAGTCTGCACTATTACAGACTGTGTTTCTTCTTAGTTGATTGTGATTGGTTCTGCAGCAGGCTTGTAGGATTCGGTATCTTCATTGAAGGTATGCACAATGATTTTCCTCCTTGTTACTCTTGGTTTCTTTAATTTCTGTTGAGGTGGCATCTTTTTGATCTTCTTCGTTGCAGACCGTGTCTGTATTGCAGTAGTCTGCATTACCACAGTGGTCTGCTTGGCCTTCCGTCTGGTCTGTACTTCCACAGGCTTTTGCGGTTGGGCTGCAGGCTTCTCTGTGAGTCCTGTGGGCACTTTGCCTATCTTCTTGATGTTGATTTGCTTGGATTGGTTCCATGGCTTTCCTTCTTTTTCTGAGAGCTTCAACTTCTGTTTGAGAAGGATCTGATTATCCTTCCGAATTATGCTAGTCTGGCCATTACTGATGTGGCAAGTTGATACATGAGTAAACTGGCCCAGTTGACTCTTATTTTTGTAAGAATTTCACACATGATCTCTTGCTGATCAGTGGTTATCTGGTCATTGCTGAATTCTCTGGAGAGAATGACCTTCTTTACAATATCACCAAGTAACTTGTGCTCTTTTGATAAGAACCTCTTCATAGTTTTTATCCCCTCATTCCATCTTTCTTGGCTGAGAATTGCTTGCCTTCCCAGTTTGACGTCTGATAGAATGATCCTTGAATCTTCATTTGGAAGATTAAAGTATTGTGCAAGGTCGACAGAATTCACCTGGATTGAGATTCCTCTTGCAGTAAAGGTGTAAGAAATTTGCTACAGATTGTCTACAACTTGCCCCTTTTTGATGAAGTCTAGAACTTCATCATCATATATGCTGGTCGTTCGTTCACATAGAGACTTGAGTCCAGCCTCTTCGATCAAGTCTGCTATATCTCTGACCTCTTTTTTTTTCGTCGCAGAATGAATTGAAATAAAACACTACACTTGTTTGAAGTTCAATCCTTTTTGTCGGACTCCTCAAAGAATTCAGAGGACTTCTGGCTTTTCTTTGATAAACTTGATGCTGTGTTGGCCATTTTCAAGGTGATTTGAAAGAATTGCAGTATTTTAGAAATCGAATTTAATGTATTTTTCAAGAAGTTAGGGCTTCGATTTCGTGCAGTAGAGCGCTAAAGAGTTTAGAGAGAGAGAGAGTTTGAGCGTTTGTTAGAGAGAGAGAGAAACAGTGATTAAAGAGCAAAGTGATGTTCTAATTGAAAATCTACAGTTTTTATACTCGTTTGGAGAATATGATCGTTGTTAGTGCTTTTTCTAGCCGTTACATAGTAACATTCATCAATTGACCGTTATGCTTTATTTTAGGAAAATAGTTATTTAACGTTTTAAAATGGATTCAGTTTCCTAAAATAGATGCAGCAGAACACTATTGATTCTAATCTGCACTCAACTTATTGATTAAGCAGTAGAGCAATATTGCTAGTCTGTATTTTTTATGAATGATGCTAGTCTGCATTCTACACGTGTAGTAGAGGAGTAAAACATTTTGGCGAAATTGAATGAACTTGTTTTCATCAAGAGATTTTGTAAAAATGTCTGCAACTTGTTTTTCTGTTGGAATGTATTCCAATTTAATATGACCTTTCTGCACATGATCCCTGATAAAATGATATTTTTGACATCAATGTGTTTGGTTGTTGTATGAAAAACTGGATTTTCTGAAATAGCCATTGTAGACGTATTGTTACAAAATATAGTTTGCAAGTTGTGACCTCATCCATAATATTTGTGCAGTACAGCTTCTAGCAGCAATGTATTCGGCTTCTACAGTAGAGGTAGACACAGTAGTTTGCTTCTTACTAAACCATGATATTAACCTTGCTCCAATGAATTGACATGATCCACTTGTGCTCTTCCTGTTAACTGTACATACTGCAAAATCTACATTTGAATAACCTATTAGTGTAAAATCTGATTCCCTAGGATACCATACACCAAGATTTGGAGTTCTTTTGAGATATCTTAGGATTCTCTTTACTACGGTGTAATGGGATTCCTTGGGATCAGATTGATATCTTCACAAAGCTTATCATTAGTGCAGCAAAAGATAATATCATCAATATAGATTTGCACTAACAATATGTGTTCTTTATGCTTTTTTAAGAAGAGAGTGGTATCTACCTTTCCTCTTTCGAATTTCTATTCACGGAGAAAGGTTGATAGAGTTTCATACCATGCCATAGGTGCTTGCTTTTGGCCATAAAATGCCTTATCTAGCCTATATACATGCTCTGGATATTCATAGTCCTCAAAGCCAGGAGGTTGTTCAACATAAACTTCCTCTTGCAGCTTTCCATTTAGAAATGCACTTTTTACATCCATTTGATAGACTTTAAATCCTTGGTATGCAGCATAGGCAAGGAACATTCTTATGGCTTCTAATCTTGCTGCAAGTGCAAAGGTTTCATCAAAATCAATTCCTTCCTCTTGTGAGTATCCTTTAGCAACTAATCTAGCCTTGTTTATAACAATTATTCTATTTTCATCAGATTTGTGTCTAAACACCCATTTGCATCCTACAACTGGATAGTTTTTTGGGTCTTGGTGTGAGATACCATACCTCATTTCTTTCGAACTCATTTAGTTCTTCTTGCATTGCATCCACCTAGTTGGGATCATTTAGAGCTTTATTTATTGCCTTAGGTTCTATTTCAGATATGAAACAGCTAGACAGACATTCAGCATTTGTTGCTCTTCTAGTCTGCACAGATGTATTTTTATCTCCAATTATATCATCATGTGTATGTGCTTTAATCCATCTTTCTTTGTCTTGTTCATTTGATTCTAAATGTTGTTGAGGTTTTTCTTCTGCCTCTGCTGCAGTGTCATTATGTGTAGACGACTCTTCCTTGTCTGCAGTATTAATGACCTCTTCTGGAGCCTGTTTATTGCATGCACATTCCTCATCAAATACATTTGCATTTCTTAAGAATGTTTCTTTTTCATCAAACGATACATGAAGTGACTCCTCAACAGTCTAGGTTTTTTTATTACACTCTAAAAGCTTTACTGTTTGTTGAGTATCCTAAGAAGGTTGCCTCATCTGCCTTAGGATCAAATTTTGATAAATAGTTTTTTTATGATTGTTGTGTATATAACAAATACATCCAAAGGCATGAAAGTATTTAACACTTGGTGTTTTTCCTTTCCACAATTCATAGGGGGTTTTCTTATAAAGCTTGTGAATTGTGCATCTATTTTGAGTGTAGCAAGTTGTGTTAACTGCTTCTGCCGAGAAGCTTTTAAATAAGTTTGCATCAGAAAGCATTGCTCTAGTTGTCTCTATAAGTGTTCTATTCGTTCTCTCAGCCACACCATTCTGTTGGGGTGTTCTTGGTGCTGAGAAGTTATGTTTAATTCCATTATCATTGCAATAGACATCTGTTCTTGTCTGATCAAACTCAGTCCCATGATCACTTTTAATTGTGATTACTTCTATTCCTTTTTCATTTTGGATTTGTCTAAGGAACCTTGTCAGCAGACTACATGTTTCACTCTTTTTATGTAAGAATATTACCCAAGTATATCTGGAGTAACCATCTACTATAACTAGTGTGTATCTTTTTCTGCTTAAACTTTCCATCTCAACTGGACCAAAGAGATCCATATGTAGTAGTTCAAGAATCCTAGTTGATTCTGAGGAGTTTAAAGGTTTAAAGCTTGTCCTAGTCTGCTTTCCTTCCTGGCATGGTCTGCATAATTTATCCTTTTTAAATTTTATTTGTGGGAGTCCTTTTACTAGGTTTTCTGAGGATAATCTTGCTATAGTTTTGAAGTTAAGATGAGCTAATCTTTTGTGCCATAACCAATTTGTATCTTCAGCTTCTTTAGTGTAGAAACAAGTAATTTGTTTTGATTGTGATGAATCAAAGTCTACTGCATATATGTTTCTTTTTCTAATTCCTAGTAATGTAACTTCTTGGGTGATTTTATCTTTTACTTTGCATTTATCATGAGTAAATGACACATCATAATTTTTATCACACAACTGACTAATAGATAGCAGGTTATGTTCTAAGCTCTTGACATAAGTAACATCTCAAAAGATTAAAGAACGTGTACTAAGGGTTCCATGACCTTTAGTTGTACTTGCCTTTCCTCCTTCAAATATGACAAGAGGTCCTTGTTCGTTTCTGAAATCTTCAAGGTTGGATTTGTCTCCTGTCATGTGTCCTTAGCATCCACTGTCCAAGTACCATTTGCCCTAATGCTTTTCCTGTAATGAAAACATGAAGAGCTTGTACATGGTACCCACTCATTTGGGTCCTTATTGGTTAGCTTTGGAATCCATTCTTGAATTATCTTCATGTGTGAGTTCCAGCTTTCAAATGATTTGTGGCCAATCTTGCCACAAGTAAAGCAGTAGACCTTTGGTCTTATGCTTCTTAGTGGTCTGCTCCACTTGGTCTGTTGCGCTTGACATGAGCATGTGTGTCTCGAATATGGTTTTCTCCAAGTTGATTTTGAGAAGTTATTCTATACTGAGTAGTTAGGTGTATGTTGAGCTTCATAGGGCCTTTCTCTAAATTCCCTTGTAGAGTTTCTTGCCTTCTGCTTCTCATTATATTTAGCATACACATGTACAGGTAGTAGAGATCCTACTTTGAAGTAAACATCTCTTGAGAATATTGTTTTTTCTTAGTACTGTTGGTGTAGATGAGCTTTTACTACTTTGCATAGTTTGTGCAGCAGAGCGTTAGCTCTTATGCAAATATCCTGCAGTAGAGACATTCTTCTTCTGCACACTTACTACAGTAGAGATGTTCTTTTTCTGCAGGGCTTTTGTAGTGGTCTGCTCAACTTTCTCGGTAGTGACCTTTTTATCTGCATTGTTGTTCAACCAGTCAGTGTATCCTAACCCAGTTTTATCATGGGAGGATTGACCTGTGTTGATCAGTTTTTGCAGATCTAAGATCTTGCCATTCCAGGCATCTACTTGCTTTTGAAGCTCAGTGTTTCTCAATGTAAGTGTTTTCACTACTGCATTGAGAACCTTCACTTTTTCATTTGCTTCCTTCAGATTATCTTGAGCATTGATTACACTATTATTATGCTCTTCATTTAAATTGCATTTCTCTTTGAGAGTTGTAATTCGCTTAAGATTTTCTTTATTTTCTTTTAAAACAGAAATAAAGCTTTCAAAGGTTTCTTGAAGTGCTTCCTTCAATTCCTCTGCAGTGGCCTCTGAGTCAGAGAGATTAAATACCTGCTTTTGTTCTTTTTCTTTTTCCAAGAGACATAGCTGAGCATTTGACCTGATATCTTCATCATCAGAGTCTGTGTCGCTCCATGTCTTTGCTGCATAAGCCTTGCCTTTTTCCTTTGTCCCTGAGGTGATTTTGTTGTGGTCCTTCTTGAACTTTGGTACAGACGAGTCTTGGATTGGTCGTCTGCATTGAGCAGCAAAGTGTTTTCTTTCTTGCATCATCAATCTGCTTCTTCTACTCAACTTCAAGATTGTAGGTATGCAGAACACCATACAGTTGAGCCTGGGACATCTTTGTTGGACCTTTGGATTCTCTTATAACAGTTGCCTTTGTGTTCCATATTTCACGAAGAGAACTCACAAACTTTAGGTTGACTTGTTTTCGAAAGTCTTTCCTAAGGTTTTGAGATTGTTGATGAGAATTTTGAATCTTTCAAAGAAGGTGGTCAGATTGTCGTCAGACCTCATTAGGACTAGTTCTTATTGTTGTATCAATACATCCTTCTTGTTCTCTCTGATCTCATTAGTTCCTTCGTTTCTTAGCAGTAGAGCCTCTCATGCTTCATTTGCTCTCTTGGTATGAACCACAATTTCAAACATATTGTCATCTAGGGATTTGAATATTTGATTTAGAACTTTTCTTCCAACCATCTCTAGATCCCAGTCTTCTCTGGAACAGATGGATTTTGGTCGTTGTATTTCTCTTATTGAGTCCTTTGGATCTGGCATCATTGGAACATTTGGTCCATTCTGGACAATGTCTTGCATCCTTTCGTCAATTGAGTTTAGATGTGCAAGCATTCTTAACTTCCATTGGTTGAATTTGTCGAAAGTGCAGGTTGGAGGTGCTCCACTGTTAGGACACTTGGGAAACTTTGGTGGTGCCATTATTGATGATAATGTTCACACAAACAAACTATTAGTAACTTCTTTGCAAGTAGAGATATGCGACCTTTTAATTCCAATAACTATTAAATCTGGAAAATCAGGCTCTGATACCAATTGTATCAGAGGGGGAGGGGTGAATAGGTTGTTTAAGACTTTAATAAGCTTTTTATGCGGAATACTGATTTTGTGCAGACTATTGTTCTATGTAGACTACTCAGGTAGTCTGCAGATGACAATTGGTAGTCTGCAGTAGAGATTTGTAACTCTTTGAGTTTATCTCTTTTTGAATTTGATGATTTATTAGAAGCAATTCTAAATATAAAGTGGGTGAAAGCAATAAATAGACACAATATTTATACTGGTTCAGACACTCGATATCAAATGATAATCGAGAGCTTAGTCTAGTCTTCCCTTGCTGACCAGTGTAGTCAAACCAAGAGTTGAATATCACTATCTCCTTGTTTGAGTTTACAAGAAACTTCCTTTTTAGAAGTTGTTTAACTTGTACAAAAGATAAAGAACCTAGATGCTTTGCACAAATCTAAACTCTCGACTCTGCTGCAAGACTTGTTTTTCTGCAGACTAGTGACATTTTCAACTGTATCTTCTCGATTTGGCTTTCTTGGGTAATCTCTGAATTGCTAGATTGCTTTGCACTGTTTTCTTTTCAATCCTTGTTCAACGGCTGTACTGAATAAGCCTCATCGGTTCCCTATTAAAGGCTCAAGGACCGAACCTATGGGAGACAACGCACTGTTCCTGGAATGACACTTTGCCACTAGTGTTCCCCACCATCTCGTTCCTGATGCTGGCAGTCCACTATCCCCAGAATTTATGCCGTTGCTACTTTAACTCAAATCCTCGCTTGACTGACTTCAAACCTCTTATTGACTTCGTATCCAGTGAGGATCGCACACATAATTTCTTGTTGATGAGTGGTAATCTCATCTTTGCTGAATTCTCTGGAGAGAATGACCTTCTTTACGATATCTGCTAGCATCTTGTGCTGCGTCGATAAGTATTTTTTTATCGTCTTTATTCTATCATTCCATTTCTCTTCAGCTAACATCGCACGCCTTCCTGTAGTCACTATGGCAGGTGGCATGATCCTAGACCCTTCATTCGGCAGATTGAAAAACCTTGCAAAATCATCTGCTTTTATGAAGATTCCAATCTTCTTTGCAGTAGATTTGTATGAGATCAGTTGCAGGTTGTCTGCAACTTTCGCTTTTTCTTTGAAATGTAATACTTCATTGTCATGGATTCTACTTGTTCGTTCGTAGAAATATTTGAGTCTGGCTTCCTGGATCAGGTCGGCTACTTCCTTCACGTCATCGGATTCATCTTGTAAAGTGTTGAAGTCGAACACAACATCAACATCAGTCTGAGTTGATGCTCTTCTTGGAGATGTTTGAAGGAATATTGGCCATTTTCGAAAAGTATTGATGAAATTCTTGTGTTTGGAAAGTGAATTTGAGAGAATTGAAAGTTAGGGTTTTGTAGTTTGTTATGCAATAGAGGGCTTCGAATGTTTAGAAAGAGAATGAAAGCGTTTTTAGAGAGAGAGAGTATACGAGAGTAAAGTGATTTTTTTATTTGGAAAAATTTCGGTTTTTATAGTTTCCAAAAATATTACCGTTGCTAGAAGGTTCTAGCCGTTATGCAGTATGAGTCAATATTTTCACAATTACGTGATTTAAGAAAAACAGTTTTATAACGTTAATATTCTTTCTTAAAATAGATACGGCAGAGCAATATTTCTTCTATTATGTTTTTCTTTGTGCAGCAAACAGTAGAGCAATAATGCTCGTCTGCATATTACAAAAATAATGCTAGCCTGCATTCTAAATGTGTAGCAGAAGAGTAATGCATTTTGGCCAATTTCATTGTTTTAAATCAAGTATACCCAATTCTCCACAAAATTGAATAAACTTGCCTCTCATCGAGAGGTTTTGTAAAAATGTATGCAATTTGTTTTTTTGTTGGAATGTATTCTAAATTAATATGATCTTTTTTACACATGATCTTTAATAAAATGATATATGACATCAATATTATTGGTTCTTGAATGAAAAACTAGATTTTCTGAAATAGCAAGTGCAGACGTGTTGTCACAAAATATAGAGGTCTCACAAAATATCATACCATAGTCTACAAGCTATGATCTCATCCATAGTATTTGTACAGCACAACTTCCTGTAGCTATGTATTCTGCTTCTGCAGTAGAGGTTGACACTTTAGTCTGCTTCTTGCTGAACCAAGAGAATATTATTGTACCTATAAATTGACATGATCCACTTGTGCTTTTCTTATCAACTCTACAGCCTGCAAAATATGCATCTGAAAACCTTTCAGTGAAAAATCTGATTTCCTAGGATACCATACACCAAGGTTTGGAGTTCCTTTGAGATATCGCAGGATTCTCTTTACTACAGTGTAGTGGGATTCCTTGGGATGAGATTGATATCTTGCACAGACGCAGGCTGAATATTTGATGTCTGATTTTCTTGCTATAAGGTATAACAATGACCCTATTACTCCTCTATACATGGTTTGATTTATCTTCTTTCCATGTTCATCTTTATCTATTGTAATTGACGTGCTCATGGCGGTTTTCATATGGCTAGCATTTTCTAGACCATACTTTTTAATTGTGTTCTTTAGGTATTTAGATTTGTTTAGAAAGATTACACTTTCTAATTGTTGTACTTGAAGTTCTAGGAAGTATTTTAATTCCCCTATTAGGCTCGTTTGAAATTTAGATTTCATTAACTCTGTAAATCACTCCCAAAGTTTATTATTAGTAGAACCAAATATAATATCATCAACATAGATTTGTACTAACAATATGTGTTCCTTATGTTTTTTAAGAAATAAGGTGGTATCTATTTTCCTCTCTCAAATTTATTCTCACATAGAAAGGTTGAGAGGGTTTCATACCATGTCCTTGGTGCTTGTTTTAATCCATATAAAGTCGTGTCTAACCTGTATACATGTCCTGGATGTTCAGAGTCTTCAAAGCTAGTAGGTTGTTCAACATAAACTTCCTCTTGCAGCTTTCCATTTAAGAAGGCACTCTTTACATCCAATTGATATACTTTAAATCCTTGATATACAGCATAGGCACGGAACATTCTTATGCTTCTAGTCTTGCTACAGGGGCAAAGGTTTCAACAAAGTCGATTCCTTCTTCTTGTGAGTATCCCTTTACAACTAGCCTAGCTTTGTATCTAATGGCTATTCCATTTTCATCAGTATAATTTCTAAATACCCATTTGTAACCAACAACTGGATAATTCCTAGGTTTTGGTGTTAAATACCATACTTCATTTCGATGGAACTCAATCAGTTCTTCTTGTATGTCAACCCAGTTTGGATCAATTAAGGCTTCACTTATTGTCTTAGGTTCCATTTCTGATATAAAGCAGGCAGATAAGCATTCTCCAGCTGTTGCCCTTTTAGTTTGTATAGGTCCATCTTTATCTTCAATGATGTCATCCTGTGTGTGTGTGTCTTGATCCATCTTCTCTTATCTTGTTCATTTGTTGTTTTTTGTAGTTGAGAGGTTGATTCTTCTCGCTCTTCTGTATTATGATTTTCTTCATTATCTTTTATTTCAGTTTCAACGCTCTCGTTTGCATCTTGTTCATTATCTATGCATGCACATTCCTCATCAAAAACATTTGCATCTTTGCTGGTTGTGGAGTAACCTAAGAAGGTTCCCTCATCAGTCTTAGGGTCAAATTTCCCTAGATGACTTTTGTCATTGTTGTGTATATAGCATTTATATCTGAAGATATGAAAGTATTTGACTGTTGGTGTCTTCCCTTTCTATAATTCATAGGGAGTCTTCTTATGTAGTTTGTGTATCATACATCTGTTTTGAACATAGCATGCAATATTTATTGCTTCTGCCCAGAAGCTTTTAGGTAAGTTTACATCAGCAAGCATTGTCCTAGTTGTTTCTATAACCGTTTTATTTTTCCTTTCAGCTATACCATTCTGTTAGAGTGTTTTAGGTACTGAGAAGTTATGTTTGATTCTGTGATCATTGAAGTAATTATCTACTCCTATTTGATCAAATTCAGTACCATGATCACTTTTTATTATGATTACTTCTATGCCTTTATCATTCTGAATTTGTCTTAGGAATATAGCCAGCATACTACAAGTTTCACTCTTTTTATGTAGAAACATTACCTATGTATATCTTGAGTAATCATCTATTATAACTAGAGTGTATTTCTTTCTGTTTAATCATCTATTTATAACTATGGTATTTTGAATCAGTACGTGCTGATAGTCTGCTCTAGCTCTTCTGGGTTTGAGCAATAGAGGTCTTACTTTTCTGTGCTGATTGTGCAGTGGAGCTTTTGCTCTTATGCACATTTGTTGTAATAGAGATATTCTGCTTCTTCAGAGTTCTTGTAGTAGTCTTCTTTATTTTCATGGTAATTACTTTTCATTTGCTTTATTATTCAACCAGTCATTATATCCTAATCCTGTTTTATCATGGGAGGATTGACCTGTGTTGAGTAATTTTTGCAAACGCAAAGTCTTTACATTCCAAGCATCTACCTGCTTCTGAATGTGAGTGTTTCCACTAATGTATTGAGAAGTTTTACTTTGTTATTTGCTTCGTTTAATTCCTCTTGAGCATTGATTAGACTAATGTTAGTCTCCTCATATGTTAAATTGTATTTCTCTTTCAAACTTGCAATTTGCTCAAGATTTTCATTATTTTCCTTTAAAAGGGAAATAACGTTCTTAGAGTTTTCTTGAGGTTCTTCCTTCAATTCCTATATGATGGCATCTGAATTAGAAAGATCAAATACATATTGCTTTTCGTTATCCTTAGCCATGAGACAGAGCGTTTGAAATTACGTCTTCATCTTCAGAGTCTTAATAGCTTCTTGGACTTCTTTCCTATCAATGCTAGTTCTTTATATAATCCTTATTCACTTGCAAACGAGGTATCAGTGGTCTCGTCTTCTCCCATGGATTTCAAGATTTTTTCTTGATCTTTGAAAGCTAGAGTCTTCTTTCTGGCATCGTCTATTTGTTTCTTCTGCTCAACTTCGAGATTGTATGTATAAAATACACCATACAGTTGAGCCAAAGACATCTTTGTTAGGTCTTTGGATTCCCTGATAGCTATGGTCTTTGTACTCCAGATTTCACCAAGAGACCTTTCAATCTTTAGGTTGAATTCTTTGTTTTCGAAATTCTTTCCTATGGTTTTGAGATTATTGATGAGAATATTAAACATTTCATAGGAGGTAGTCAAATTTTCATCAGATCTCATTTCATATTAAACAGTTCTAATGATAGCAGTAGAACATCCTTCTTGTTCTCCTTTATTTTGTTGGTTCCTTCGTTTCTAAGGAGTAGAGTTTCCCATGCCTCCTTTGCAGTGGTTGCATGAACCACTATTTCAAAAATGTTGTCATCAAGAGCTTTGAATATCTGGTTCCTTGCTCTTCTATCAACAAGTACCAAATCCCAGTCTTCTCTTGACCAAAGAGACTTTGGTTTGTATACTTCATTTGTTCCGTCTATTGGATTTGGCATCGTTGGAATGTGAGGTCCATCAGTGATGATATCTTGCATTCTCTCATCAATTGAATCAAGATATGCAAGCATCCTCAGCTTCCAATGGTTGAATTTGTCAAACGAGCACGTTGGAGGCTCTCCACTATTTGGACATTTAGGAAGCTTTGGTGGAGCCATGTTTCTTTATAGAAACAAACTATTAGTAATTTTTTTTGCAAATAAAATAATGACTTTTTCTTTCCAAAAACTGTTAAGTTTGGAAATTCAGGCTCTGATACCAATTGTAAGGTTCAAGATTCAAACTAGAGAGGAGTGAATAGGTTGATTTAAAAATTATGCAACGAATTATATGTTCTTTGCAGACCACTCTTCTATGCATACCACTTAGGTAGTCTGCAGCTGACACTCGGTGGTGTGCAGTACAGACTTTACACTTTTTGAGTTTGTCTCTGTTTGGCTGTGATGATTTGTTTCTAACAATTCTAAATATCAAGCAATAAAGGCAAAGGTACACAATATTTATACTGGTTCAGACACTCGTTATCAATTGAAAAACGAGAGCTTAGTTTAGTCTTTCCTTGGTGACCAGTGTAGTCAAGCCACTAGGTGAGTATCACTATCTTCTTGTTTATAGCTTACAAGAAAACTTCTTTTTACAAGCTCTATAACTTGTACAAAAGATGAAAAACTCAGATCTTTGCATAGATCCAATCTTCTGGACTCTGCTGCAAGTTATGTTCTTCTGTAGAATAGCGAACTTCCTTTTCTGTATTCTTCACGATTTAACTTTCTTGAGTAATCTTTGAATTTATGATTGCTTTGCACACTTACCTTTCAATCTCATTCAATAGCCTTACTTCAATGAGCCTTAACGATTCCGTTTTATAGGATCAGGGAATGAACCCAACAACACGTACTATTTCTGATATGACAGCTTGTCACGTGATTCCGCCAACTGATGCTGACAGCCCACCTACTTCAAATTCTCGTACTGTTACTGTTTGTAGCTCAAATCTTCGTTTGACTGACTCCAGGCCTTTGACCTCACCCTAACAACCATCTCTTTTATACCCCAGTCTGCTATAACCTTCAGTCTGTATCCAGTACAGTGAGACCTGGTCTGTACCCTGTAACCCTAATCTTCACCAAGTCTCTGCTGTAACCTTAGTCTGTATCTAGATCTGATGCACTTCATGCTTTGTTGTATTGGTCCTCGTTTGCAAGCTCAATCCCAGATCCTGAAGCATTTGCAGGTCTTTTGTTGCACATGCATGCCTTAGCTGCTTAATCAAATTCCTCTGCAGTAGTCTGAATCTGGTGGCTCACACGATGTCTATCATCTCTAGCCGTCTGCTCCTCAACATCCGTCCTAGACTACAACTACCTACTTGATTTCTAGCTTAAGCATACTAATAACATTATGATTAATACTTCTTAGTTGTTTCCATCAATTTCTATATAATTGGAGGGATTGCACATTCCTATCAATGCAGACGGGGCAGTCTCAGAACACCTCTACTGCAAATAGAGTGACAATCAGGTTTGCTGCAACCGAATGGTCATTCCAATTTCCAACATTGGAATAGATTTGTCAATAATTGAATAAGAACGTCCCTCAATTGCATTAGAAGCTTGGGCCACAAAAACAATAACTTTAGTCACACAATCTCGAGAGAAAGAAGAAATCATAAAACCTCTACAGACGGTTCAAGCCATAAAAGAAAAGGACCAAGAACATAGAGCAAGGAAAGACGAGATGCTAGGAAAGCCTCAAAAGGAAGAAATGATCTAGAAGTTTGTCAAATAGCACAATCTTCCACTCAAAAGGATAACCAAGGCTACATAACAAAGCCCATTCAATGAGGACCAACCACAAGATATAGAATAAACTAAGGACCAACCAAAACAGAAATTAGAGTAATAGATGATATGACTGAGGCTGAGATTCATTAACTCATCCAGATCCAGGAAAGAGAAGCGAACAAGAAGAAAAGACCAACTGAACCCTACATCTTATTCAATGGAGTTCAAGGACTCTACACTCAAGACAAGGAGGCACAGACAGACACAACTACAACATGTTGAGTTTGTGCACACTCCAAAAGTGAAGGCAAACCTGAAGAAGATTGTAGACCGGCATGTCAGGGCAGCGACCTTAGAGATTTATGACTATCTCCTAAGGCCAATAGTAGGCAGAGCACAACTGCAGATGATGATGATGATGATGATGAAATCCCATAACTAAAAGGTCATGATGATAATGATATCATTGATGAAGTGATTAAAAAAGGGATTCAGGAGCAGACAACAACAGAACAATCTACAACAGAAGAGCTAGCAGCATAGTCACCAGCATCCGAGTCCCCTGTAGCAGAATCACTAGTACTAGAATCAACAATATAGGAAGTAACAGCAGTAGAAGAATCACCAAAGGAGGCTCCAAATCTCATCACCAATCAGGGATGCAGCAAAGGCTACCAATCAGTTTTCGTGTCATTGCTACTTTAATTTGAATCTTCACTTGACTGACTTCAAATCTTCGATCTTATGCTGACAATTATCTCTACTGCAATCCATCCTGCTGCAACACTTTGTCTGCACACACAGTCTTTGCTGCAACATCTCGTCTGCACAGTCTGATTCAGCTTTATGCCTTGCCATCGTGGTCTTCGTCTACAAGCTCAGTCCTCGTTGTGAAGCCTTCAAATCTTTTGTTGCTTGTACATATATTAGATGTTCATCTAGAGTCCTTATAGAAGTCTGCACCAGGTGGTCTACATCTGCAACCGTCTGCACTCCTGCATCTGACCTCAACTGCAACTTCCTACTTGACATCTAGCCTAAACAATCTAACTATATTGCAATTAATACATTTGAGTTTGTTACATCAATTTCTATACAAATAGAGGGATTGCACATTCCTATCATGTTCCCTTTTAAAGGCTCAAGGAAAGAACCTATGGCAGACAACGTACTGTTCCTGGAATGACACTTTGCCACTAATGTCCCCCCACCATCTCATTCCTAATGCTGGTAGTCCACTATCTCCAGAATTGGTGTCGTTGCTACTTTAACTCAAATCTCTGTTTGACTGATTCCAGACCTTTGACCCAAGCCCCAGCAACCATCCTCTGTTGCATCCAGTCTCCTGCAACCTTTAGTTTGCACTTAGTCTCTACCGCAACCCAAGTCTACATCCCATACTACAACCCTAGTCTGCACCCAGTATCTGTTGCAACTCTGGTCTGCACCCAGATCTGCTGCCCATTGATGCATTCTACGTTGGTCATCATCTGCAAGCTTAGTCTTTTGATCCTAGAGCCTTTGACATTCTTTTGTTGCTTATCAGTTAAATAATTGTTCATCCAAAGTTCTCTGTAGTAGTCTACATCTGGTGGCTTGCATGATGCCCATACATCTGCATTTGTCTGCTCATTCCATCTAACCTAGACTGCAACTACCTAATTGACTTCTAGCCTAAACACACTAACTACATTATAACTAATACATATCAGTATTGTTACATCAATTTCTATACAAATGGAAGGATTACACATTCCTATCAACTTGTTCACTTGCAGACGAGGTATCACTCGTTTCCTTCTCTGCCATTGATCTTAGGATATTCTCTTGTGCCTTGAAAGCTAGAGTTTTCTTCCTGGCCTCATCAATTTGCCTATTCTACTCAACTTCCAAGTTGTATGTATGCAGCACACTATTAGTTGAGCTAAGGAAATCTTTGCTAGATCTCTGGACTCTCTTATTGCTGTGGTCTTTGTCCCCTAGATCTCATCAAGTGATCTCATGAACTTCAGGTTGACTTCCTTATTATCAAAGGACTTCCCCAAAGTTTTGAGATTGTTGATGAGTTTATTGAATCTCTCATAAAAACTGGTTAGGTTCTCGTCAGATCTCATTGAGACCTAGTCATATTGCTACATCAGGATATCCTTCTTGTTTTCTCGGATTTCATTTGTTCCTTCATTTCTCAGTAGTATAGCAACCCATACTTTCTTTGTAGTGGTTGTATGAACCACTATCTCAAACATGTCATCATCAAGAGCTTTTAATTTTGATTCCTTGCCCTTCTGTGTACCAGTACTAGAACCCAGTTCGCTCTCTTCCAAAGTGATTTGAGCTTGTTTACTTCGTTGTTTGTATCTATTGGATCTAGCATCGTTGGTATGTATGAGCCATCAGTGATGATGTCATGCATTCTTTCATCTATTGAATCCAAGTGTGCAAGCATCCTTAGCTTCCAGTGATTAAACTTGTGGAATGAGCATGCTGGTGGCTCTCCCCTGTTGGGGCATTTGGGTAGCTTTGGAGGAGCCATGTTTTCTTCACAAAATAAGCTGTTAATAACTTCTTGCATATTTAAATCTAAAGTTATGACCTTTACTTTCCAAAACTGTTAGGTCTGGAAAGATATGCTCTGATAACAATTGTTAGATCTATAGGTTCAACATAGAGGGGGGTGAATAGGTTGATTTAAACTTTATCTCAGCAACGCAGTTGAGTTGTTTTTTCTTTCTAACACAAATGTTCTTTGCAGACTACTAAGGTAGTCTGTAGCATAGACTCAAACTGTGTAAGTTTGTCTCTGCTTTGCTGTAGTCATTAATTTCTATAAGTTCTAGAAACACACAACAACAAAAGCAAGTAAAGAACACATGATTATTATTGGTTGAGACACTTGTTATCAACTGTTAATCGAGAGCTTAATCTAGTCTTCCCTTGATGACCAGTTTGCAGACTACTAAGGTAGTCTGTAGCATAGACTCAAACTGTGTAAGTTTGTCTCTGTTTTGCTGTAGTGATTAATTTCTACAAGTTCTAAAAACACACAACAATGAAAGCAAGTAAAGAACACATGATTATTACTAGTTCAGACACTTGTTATCAACTGTTAATCAAGAGCTTAATCTAGTATTCCCTTGATGACCAGTTTAGTCAATTTAAGAGGTGAGTTCACTATCTTCTTATTTATGGCTTACAAGACAACCTCTTTTCCAAGCTAGCTAACTTATCAAAAGGTTAAGAACCTAGATCTTTGTATAGATCCTTCACTAGACTCTGCTGCAGCTTTTGTTCTTTTGTGCAAACTAGTGAACTCTCTTCCTGTTTCTCTCTCAGTTCACCTCACTTGAGTAGCTTTGAATCTTGGATTGAATCTTGCCTTGAACCGCTTCTCTCATTGAGCTTCATCGATCCCTTTTATAAGCAGAGGGAATTAACCCGTGACTTATGTACAAGATCTGATGTGACAGCTGGTCACATGTGAACCGCAACTGATGTTGACAGCTCACCTTTTTCAAATCCTTGTATTGTCACATTCTAAATTTCAAATCTTCGATTTGACTGAACATCAGACCTCTGACCCAACCTCAGCAACCATCCTTGCTGCATTCCAGCCTGCTACACCTTAGTCTATACTGAGTACTGTTGAGACCTCTTTTGTACCCAGTCCCTGCTGCAACCTCGTCTCCACCCAGATCTGATGCAATCCATGCATTACTGTGTTGTTCGTCTCCAAGTTCAATCCTAGATCCTGAACCATTTGCACTTCTTTTGTTGGTCATGCATGTCTTAGTTGCTTAGTCGAAATCCTCTGTAGTAGTCTGCATTTGGTGGCCCACACAATGCTCTCCATCTGTGGTCTGCTCTCCAGCATCTGACCTAAATTGATGCTATCTTCCTAATTTTCAGCCTAAGCACACTACCTAATACTCCTAAGTTTTGTTCATCAATTTCTGTATAAGTGGAGGGATAATACATTTCTATCAACGAAGTCCTGACCTCACAACGATCCCGACCTGAACTCTATAACTCGGGACCTGGGGTGTAAGCGTTTATGTGAAGTAGTCATGATCCTATGGGTTAAAAGCCCAATAAGAGACCCAATACCATTAAGTCAAGAGTCTATGAGAAAAGGCCAAATGATACCTCATGGATGGCAAAGTCCATCACCTCCTAAGGTGATGACAAGTGTTCGTCATGCAAAGGGTAAATAGTATTTTATAAATACCCTCATTTATTACCTAAAAAAAGTAAGATTCCTAGGACCCCAACTCAATTATTAGTCTCCATTTCTAGATAAGAAATTGACTTAGACGTTGGACCCGATTCTCGAGGATAACACCTTGGGCCCGTCTTACCCGTGTCAGGACTAGGGCCCAGAACATCAATAGTCCACCACATACGTATGGACTTTCGAGTTCAGCCCATTTTCCGAGTTCAACCCAAACAATAACAATCATAATTATCCTTTTTATTATTATTATAATCATATAAGATAATCCACAAATAAGAAGATTTAGAGAAATAATCATAGAGACAAGGATACTTATATAGAATATCTTTA
This sequence comes from Drosera capensis, assembly GCA_001925005.1. Taxonomy (NCBI): domain Eukaryota; kingdom Viridiplantae; phylum Streptophyta; class Magnoliopsida; order Caryophyllales; family Droseraceae; genus Drosera; species Drosera capensis. The sequence goes on along the minus strand of LIEC01012517.1, from coordinate 64,898 downwards.
TTTTTGAATGTAAGATATTCTCGTAATTATCTTCTTTGCTGAAATTCCTAAAGATATGTCATAATGGCTAAACTCATAACATCTATATATATAAGGGATAAATCTCAAAAAAAAAAAAAAAAAAAAATCTCATATTACACATTCAATGTGTTGGTTATTATTTTTGTACTTGGTCTTGGTCATCATGAGAAGACCTCATCATCATTATATCTACGTGATCTTCATCAAAAGATCTTCGATCTTCGATCGTTCGATCTTGTAAATATTTTATGAACAAACAATAGTATTAATAGCCATTTTTATACTGTCATTTGAAATATTTTTGTGTTTCTATTTGTTTGTTGTGAGAATTTATCAACAATTTGATATGGTGGAGTTCTGGAAAAAGTAATTATTAAGCGATAAAGAGAGTTTAGTTTTTCGGCATGTTTGTCTAACGCCCTACTCACAGTAATGCACAGGATCGAGAAAAAGAGTAATGGAGATTATTTTCATTGTATTGTTGGTTTGTGTGCGGCCAATTTTGGTTAATATGCCGGTGTCAGTAATTATCCATGCCTAATTAAAGTATCCTAGACACAGTATGTCAAGTTTAAACTGAAGTATGGCTAATAACAGCACACTACATGGAATAAGAACACACTGCCTAATAAAAGCGACAGCACACCTAATAAAAACAGTGTCTTATATAAACACAATGCGCATAGTAAGACCATAGTGCACCAATAAAAACACATAGTATGTCTAGTAATAAACAGAGTCTGTGAAGAAAAAAAAAACATGGTTTATCTACTTACAAAATGAAAAAAATACAGTACAAATGAAAAAATTTACATAATACAAATCAAAAAAATTACAACAGTATGCAGAAGAGAAATAGAAAACCAATCGCCAACATTATTCGCATACCCTTAACAGACCAAAACAACGGAATTGAAAACCCGACATGGAGCTGAAGCGAAGCTAACTCATCTCAGACCAGAAATATGAAACCTCAGAAGACATAATTTATCAACAACGTCAAAGTCAAAAGTTTCACTTTAATTATCACAGTTGTCTCCTTTTTCACTTGCTGTTGATGAAGGTCTCAGTCTTTACAGAGGCGCAACGGGGCTTTGGACAGTTGATGTCGCCTGTCGGTTACTAAGTCAAGGGCTTTGCTCCATAACTCCCATGTAGAAAATTACAGGAGTTCAACCTAATTAAGTTTTTTGTTTTAAAAACTTGAATTTCTATGTGATTTGGGCGTAGGCCATGAATAATGATGAATAAGAGAACTAGCGTTTGTAGATGAGCTCTATAAATACTCAAATGAGAGTTTGCTTCTTAAAATTGTTGAAATCGTCGTGAAAGAGTTAGGAGGACAAAGGAGTTCAACGGAAATAAGGGCGCGGGAAAAACATTGAAACGCCCAGACGCAAGTGTTCCTGACGCTCTGGGGCGGGACTTGTTCATGGATCAGGTAATCAGGAAATTTTGTATTGTGCCTCGGCATGGGAATGGACCGAATGCGAGATTTGGTCTGGGTTTCAATTATATCTGTCTATGAATAGCCCTTTATCAGTTTTGATTGTATATAATCACAAGAGATGGTTGTCATAGAGATTATGAGAGATTTTCTCAAGACTTTGATCGAAACACAAGAGGGATTGATGACTGAGAGAGATGATCATTGTAATCATATGATTGGATCAATGAATTATTTCTTGTGGGTTTTTTTTCCGATGATCGGGTTTTTCCCACGTTAAATTTTATCAGGTTGTTGTTTTATTTATTGTTTGTGTTGATCGTTGTTTCAATGTGGTATTTTTCGAAGTTGGTGTGTTATGCTGACGAGAAGATGGTGAATACGATGAAGTTTGAGATCTATATCTTAGTCCAGCAGGGACTATCGAAAGCATTTAAATGCGAAAATCCCGTCGACATGAATGAGGAAGATTGGGAAGAGAAGGCGACAACTACTATTCACTTGAGTCTCGTGCCAAAGGAGAAATTCCAGGTTTTAACGGAGACTTCTCCCAAGATATTGTGGGAGAAATTGGAATCGATCTGCATGTCCAAATCGTTGTCAGATAAGCTGTTCTCGAAGATAGATCTATTTGATTTGAAGATAAAGGAAGAAGTACATTTAAATGATCACATAACAGAATTCAATAGGTTGGTGACTCAATTAACCAGTTTAGAAGTGAAGGTAGATCCGAAAGATCAAGCCTTGATCTTATTGAAGTCGCTTCCTAGTTCCTATGCTGTGCTCAAGGCAACCTTACTTGTCGTGAGAGACAATTTAAAGGTTGAGAATGTGATTTTCGCGGTGCTTGATGGGAGTAAGTTGAACCCAATTTTGGTCAATGAAAGTGAAGGCTTAGTAACGAGATCCAAGTCCTCCTCTAAGACAAGTCTCCATTGGAGTGCTATAAGTGCCATAAGTTGGGAGACTATGCAATGGAGTGTTCGAAGAACAAGAATAGAGGAAGAAACTCAAGCTTTGCGGATGTGGCAGAAGGACATCACGATAACAAAGATAAAGAGCTTTACATGATCTTAGAGTCATCGGATCTCAAGAAAGATTTTAAGTGTTACAGGATGTCCGTGAAGGATGAAGCGATTAGGATATATAGAAGCGCCATGGTCGTGATGAAGGCTCAAAAGGTTGACGACCAATTTAAGTTGATTGGGAACACGATTGAGGAGACAATGCTTCAAGAACAGTCGTACCAGAATCGAGATGGAATCCAATGTTGGAGTGTTAAAATGGCGAGTGATGAATCAGGTGACACGATCTCAGGTTGTTCGGATACAGATGATGTAGTGCTAGTCAGTCATCAGGAGGAGCCTATCGGATTTGATAAAGCCTTGGTTACGAAGTTTAGATTACGTATGAGGCGTAGAGCACGAGAGGTGTGGGCTGCAAATGGCTCGGGTAGTGCGAGAGGTGCTAGTGGAAAAAATCAGTTGATGATAGGGAGGATTGAAGGTGGTAGAGCATCATTTCGGATGACTGGTCGGTTCAAATAAGTGTCGAGGATGGAAGCAAAGGTGGTGAGCCTCGTCTTTGAGGTCTCAAATTCCCATTAGTGAAGAATGTAGTAGAGGACCCCTACCACAAGAAACAGGGTACAAGATCATGCCCAAGAGGGGTACGAGATGGTCCCTCAATCTAAGTGTTTCGGGAAGCTCAAACTAGTATTTTGGAATTCCTTACGATGAGGTGGAGTTGTTAAAATCGTCGTGAAGAAGTTCGACAGCAACAAGGCCACAGGAAAAACATTGAAGCGCCCGGGCGCACGTGTTCCTCAAATTAGGTCGCGGGACTTACTCGTGGATCGGATAACCAGGAAATTTTGTATTGCACCCAGGCACGGGTCTGTTGACAGGGGGACGTTTGTCTGGGCCAAATGTGAGATTTGATCCGGATTTGGATTATAACCGAGTTTATAAATAACCCTATATCCGTTTTAGTTGTATATGATCTCAAGAGAGGGTTATCATAGAAATTATGAGAGGCGATTAGTGAATTATTTCCTATGGATTTTTTCTCCTGACAATCAGATTTTTTCAATTTAAAATCTTGCGTGTTGTTGTTTTATTTTTTGTTTATGTTGATCGTTGTTTGATTGTGGTATACGAATCTATCAGATTCTCGAGTTGAATTCGAATCGAATTCGTAACAATAAAGATTGAGAAAGTGTCTGGTGTAAACTTTTATTGATTTTCTTCTGGTAGTCCGACTTTCCACGTGTCATTATAACTTGTTTCATTCTTGTGCTTTCAATTCGTTTAAGTGCCACCAATGGAAGGGGATATAGATTTTAGATGGTAGTATCGAGTGGAAGGGAAACATCAAATTCTAACAAATAAGCAGACGTTGGCTGGTGCGTAGCACAAGAAACTTACTGTATTTGATATTCAATCCATAAATAGATTTTACTGACAGAACCCAAAGCTTCTTTCAATGGGGAAATCAATTGTGCCACAAGTCTATGAGGTAAAACAGTTACATGTAACATGGTGTATGGTGTATAATTTGATCATAGGTGAACCTGAGTCTAATACAACAATCAGACTTCAGTTGCTTCTCTCTCTTTATTACGCATAGAAGCAACCACAAATTTCATGGTTAGCTTGTTATGCTAAGAACTTCATCGCGGATCGAGTAGTTGGAATATTTAATATCAAATAAATGAGATAGGAAGGGGTAATCTATCGTATATATCGCAGATTCTTACAAATTAGTCTATTATACTAACAGTAGATTGCTTATTTTTTTAAAACAGGTACGATTCACTGTCCTCGATCGTGCATCTTGCGTTCGAGTTTCACCGCCAGTCGTCTTTACATGAGCAGTAAGTATTTTTGTATATAAATTGTAATACGGCTAGGCCTAATTTATCCGTAAACAGAGCAACTTGTCTTGTTCCTCAATTCTTTCTTACACCAAAAAACGTTACATCGAAAAATGCGATTTTAGGTTGGAAAGCCTACATGCTAAAGTAGAATATTTGGGAAAAGGTTAAGCTTTTCTAAGTTTGTTTGCACAGATATCTTTTTAGTGAAAGGAAAAAATTTCACAGGGTTTGTTAGCTCTCGAGTAGTTTGGGAAATTATAGGTTGCTTGCTTGTACTTAATCTTGGAGTATCTACGAAGTGAGCTCACCAATATATCTTGCTTGTACTCTTAAATCTTTTACTTCTAGGTTGGAATTTTTGCATGCTAGCTTGCTTACTTGGTAGCTTACCAATTTCTTAACAAACATTAAAATTATTTCATGTTTTTACTTTTTTTCTGGCAAACCACTCATTTCAAGGATTGCCCCAAGTATATCAATACTTTAAAATGTTATTGTTAAACATGCACATTTTGTTGTTTGCTAGTTTATGCTTACTTTGGATAGGTAGTTGAGGACGGTGTGATTGAGGCGGAAGGGCAATAGTGTGATCTTTTGGCATTGGATTTCGCATTAAGATTCATTCTCATGTTGTACCGTCCCAAGTTTTTCTGTCTAATATCTACAGGATATGTGGTGTTATCGTCGTTCCAATATCTATTTGAAACAAGACGATAAGATTTCAAAAGGTTTAAGTATCATAAACATATGGATCTAAAAATAATATCCAACTTACATTATTTTATATTAAATGAAAATCAAATATCCAAAAAATATAGGTGAAATATTACAGCAAGCCAAATTTAATCAACATCGTTATGAAATGATCCATTTTCCGACCCTTTATTACTTGAAACAAACAGCTCGAACGCCTAATAATACAGGATATATGTCAATTTCAAGAGTCCGACATGCTTATTATATCATGTGTTTTTTCAATGTACAAACATGATGTAATACAAACAACACCGAGCAATCATATGACAAACAGTAATATATGAATACGTACAAAATAATAATTCAAGTTGATTAGGTTAATTCTTGTTTCATTACCCTTAACATTTATTAAACCTTTTAATGCTTTTTTTGTATTTCATGTCATGTCGTGTTAATTTTCGTGATTTTTACACGTTAATGTCATAAGAGGAGTTACCACAGGAATTTCATGTACTTACCTAGTATGACCATACTAAAAACAATTAAAAAATCTTTATGGTCTCTGAAATTGTCTCAGGATGATTAATTTTAATTAAACACGCTGCGTACACGCGAAAACGTTAATTATACCCTCCCTTGTTAGTCATGCAATCATAACCCTCCCAGTCATTGATAATTAAGAAATTGTTTCATATTCAAGATTTCAGGATTCTCTAACATGTAACATGAAATTAATTACATGTATATTAATTTCATGTACAGCAGATGACTATCATGACGTTTCATAATTTTGATATAACGTCACATTTAATTATACTCGAAATTCACTGAAAATAATTCATCATAAATCATGGAGGTCAGATATTTTTGTAATGTTTCCTAAAGTTTTTTAAGATTATTAGTTGGTTACAAAAATAATATACAATCAATACAGGATATCATACATCAAGAACAGACAGTATTCAAGAATATTTATTATAATCTATTATATTCTACAGGTTACATCGTTACCCTTATAGGCAAGCAAATTTAACATTAGAAACAGTCAAAAGTATTAGTATTTTATTCTTTTATTTAACATGCAAATATATGATTAAATAATCACACAAATCAAGTCTCTCACACACAAATATTTAATTTAGGATAACGATATGTGTTATCTAATCATGATTAAAATAAACAATTCTTCACACGATTTCAAGGCTTAATCCTACTCCTGCATAACGTCCGCACATATATTAAAATAATAAGATGAATATTCTTGCATAATCTCTTAAATAATGTGCATATGGATATACTGTACTCAATACATATCAATATATGTAGCATATATTATAACATTTTAATTAAACAAGGGTATCAATCCCCTTTTTTCCCCACTAAATTCCACGAACAGGGACAAAGAGGTTCCAATCGAAAATGGCAAGATGGTGTGACGCCGATGATGGCTGGTTTTAGGCCTCCGATCGATGGGGTTTCTTCAGCCAAGGAGGGTCAGGGAATAAAAATAGGTTTACCCACAAATGGAATAGTGACCTATAAGCTAATTGTTCCTCGAGCATCAGCTACGATTGGAGAAGAAGGCCACTAGAATTTTGAGTTGGTGATTATGTTTGCTTGAGAGTTTTACTTATTATGGATGTTATGAGGTTTGATAAGAAAGGAAAACTAAGTCCTCATTACATAGGGTCGTTTGAAATTCTTGAAAGGATTGATGAAGTTTCCTAGCGGTTGGCATTGCCAACAGGGTTAGCTGGCATCCATAATGTCTTTTATGTCTTCATGTTGAAAAAATATGAACCCAACCCTAAACATGTAATTCAGCATGAACAAATAAAACTCAATGTTATGAGAAAAGGTCGGAGGAGAGAGTAGTTCACGTGGTAAAAATGCTCAAACGAAAAGAAGTGTCTTTGGTCAAAGTACGATGGAATAATCATACCACTCAAGTGGATATGAAGAGACGATACTCTTATTTATTCTCAAGTAAGTTTCTATTCTCTACCCTAATCAAGTTTCGAGGACGAAACTTCTTGAAAGGAGGGCGAGATGTACTATCCTAACAAATTTTGAAAAATATAAATATTTCTAACCGTCGCTTATATTATTGGATCGTAATTATTTAAACAAGATACTATGGGTTAGAATTTACATAATATTAGGGGTATCTTTGAGATGAATTGATTGGCTTGAAAATATTTAAATCCTCAAGAATCCGTTAACTACTTCCATAAATATCTCAACAACCTGTCTATATATATACTGATCTCTATCCATGTTGGTTTCACTTTGAATCTGAGAATCCAAGTCGAGACGAAAGAGAGAGAAAAAGGGTAAGTGTTTCCCGTCTTCACTTTTGTTTTCGTATAGCATAATCCATGTAATAATCGACCCCAATAAGATCCGGCTTCCCAAAAAATCCCTATCCTTTCCCCAACCGATCCGACCACCCCCAATATCGCCCTCGTTGTAGTCGATAAGGTATGATTTGTCCTCGCCGCCCTTCGTCATCAGTCTCAATGCATTGGACGACCTTCTCTAGCCCTCTCTAGCTCAAGCTTAGCCTTGTTAGCGATGCCTCGCCCTCGTCGATGCTCCCCAACATCGAAGGACATCCGAAATTAACCACTCTCATCTGATGATGATGAGTTGCACGCGATGACGACCTACTTGCATGTAACCCCAACCCGTTTCCGGCCTACCTTGATCTTGCTTGACCCTTGAGGATGTTTCCCGATCCCAAAAAAACACCAAGATCGACCAGAATTCGGTGAACCAAGGCCGGGTTCGACCATCCTCGCTCGGCGACGACGACTATGCGAGACAATGACATACCTCGCTCGCTCCTCGGCCTTGCAGAAGTCTCCCCAAGGCCCGGAGACCTAGATTCGGTCATCACCGACAGTCCCTCTCCTTATCCGGCCTTTGTCGAAACCTTCCCGGGCCACCTACTTCTTTTCCTGCTTTGGATAGAAGAGTCCAAGGGGGAAACTCCGTTTTATTTAATATTGTTTATCTAATAAATTTATTTTATGTGTCTTAGTGTACATTAGCATGGACACTATTATATACATACACTATTTAAAGTACGATACATGTGTGCTTATTCATCCTATTATTATTATAGGTACGATGAATAACGAGGAGCAAGATTAAGCACGCGTTGGTTTTGGGAATTTTTAGTTTTTTAACCATGACAAGATATTTATGTGTGCGTGACTTAATTTATGTGATTGTTTGATCACATATTTAAATGTTAAATAAAAAATAAAATCCTGATACTCTTGATTGCCTTGAATGATAAATTTGCATGCCTAAAAGGGTAACGATGCAACCTGTAGAATATTATAGATTATAATAAAGATTTTTAAATATTGTTTGTTCTAAATGTGTGATACCCTGTATTGATTGTATATTATTTTTGTAAAGAACTATTAGTCCTGAAAAATTTTAGAGAACATTACAAAAATACCTGACCCTAGATTTATGAGGAATCATTTTCTAGTGAACTTCGAGTATAATTAAATGTGATGTTTATACGAAATTATGAAACGTCATGACAGTCACCTGTTGTACATAGAATTAATGTAATTAATTTCATATTACATGCTAGAGAATCCTGGAATCCTGAATATGAAGCAATTCCTTAATTATGAATGAGTGAAAGGGTTACGGTTGCATAACTAATTAGGAAGAATGTAATTAACTCTTTTGCGTGCACGCAGCGATATCAAGTGATGGTTGTGTTTGGTTAAAATTAATCTTTCTGCGTCGACTGTAGAGACTATAAAAATTGTTTAATTGTTCATAGTATGGTCATACTTGATAATTATAATAAATTCCTGTGGTACCTTCTTCCATGTCATCAACTTGTAAAAGTCACGAAAATTAACGCGACATGACATGAAATGTATGAAGAGACTTAAAAGTTTTAATAAATAATAAAGGTAATGAAATAAGGATTAATCTGATCAACATGAATTATTATTCTGCAAGTATATTATTTATTCATGTTTGGCATATGATTGCTCGGTGTTATTTGTATTTCATTCTGTTTGTGAATGAGAAACGCATTATATAAGAAACATATCAGACCCTTGAAATGGACATGTATCCGGTATTACTGGACATTCGGCCGCATGATTACGTGTTTATTTGAGGTGTTAAAGGATCATGGGATGGGTTGTCCCATAACGATATTGATTAAATTCAGCTTGTTGTAACATTTCATCAATATTTCTGGATATTTGATTTTCATGTAATTTAAGACAATGTAAGTTGGACATTTCTTGTGAATTTTTTATGTTTCTGATACTTAAACCCCTTGTAATCTTGTCGTTTTATTTCAAATGGATTTTGAAGCGACGGTAACACCACGTGTCTGGTAGATATTGGATAAAAAATCTTGAGACATTACAGATGTTTAAGTCTATATCACATAAGTGGAAATGAGCTTCTGCTTGCTTAGCAGGTATGGTATGATAGCCGATCGGTTAACATATGTTTAAATTCTCAGGCTCGTTTTCTCAAATGAACGGACGAACAATGTCCAAATATCTATTCTTTCCCATATCAGCAATGAGCCAGGAACAAACGTAACTTGATCACAAATTGTCAAATACACTAATGATGAGATAGAAAAACAAAAGCAACTACATTGTTAACGTGGAATGATGGCGAAATCGATCATTACTTAGTACTAGTTAGAAAAATCTCACAAGAGTACCCTTGTTAATCAAGTATGCTCAATAAAACCACTACCTTTTTCTCATAACATCATGGTCCCTATATCTTTTAATGAAACTTGTACAAGTATAGGAATTCAAAAGGTCCAAACAGAATTGGTGCCCACCAAAAAAAAGTTTGAGACCATATTTTTCCTTCTATACAAAGAAATTTTTTTTAACCATATACTAATGAAATAAATAACATTTGTTTTTTCATGACCGACAACCAACAGATGAAAACGGTCGGTCGTCGAACGTACATTTCAGCCTGTATGATACAATGAATCATCATATCCATGCATCGGATCGAATGAGAGCTCTTTACAAAATCACGTTCCGTGGTTGCTGGTGTGGCTGCTTTGTCGTCGTCGTCGTTGTTTATTTATGTTTAACTGTCCCATCGTTGCCAGCAAGAATCAAGTACTTGTCTTTTCTTGTCAACTTGGTGCACTCGAATCCCAAGGCATGGCCAATCTCAGCTTGCACATGATTTGCCAACTCAAACATTGATGCCTTTGCAGCCTCACCATTAAGATATTGGCACGACGCAAGTCCTTTCACTTTCTCAAGTAACCTGATTGTGTAGCTTGGGTGTGGGTCCATGAGGAAGAACAATGGATCCAAGAACTTGTAACCACTAGCTGTGTTACCATAGAACATGGTGAAACTTGAGTCCAAAGCCACCGGCACGATCACTTCGCTCATCTCCACGAACAACGGGCTAAATCTCAAGAGATACGGCTCCCTACACGTCGTTCCTTCCGGACATACTGCAACATTCCCTTCGCTCAAGAACTTCTTCATCATGGAAGCGTCCTGTTCTCGTTGTCTGGTCAGTCGTACTGTCTTGATCGGGGACATGATCTCGGACATCTTGCTCAGGCTGTATGTTAATGCGGTCACGTCCTTGTCTAGAGCCAATTTGAGGTAGACTGGGTCGCAGAGGGTTCTGTGGTTGCATACGTAGAGAAGGCCCTTTCGCCTATAGTCGTGTGGATTCCTTTCGGTCATGTTGGAGCTGTCCTTGGCCTCGGAGAACAAGACTCTGAATCCGGAGAACGACAAGAGTGGCCGTGCCACCTTTGCGGGTAAAAGAATGTAACAAGTGGTTCTAAAGACGAAGAGGAGGAATGCGAACGGCAGCCACATGAAGGTTGATATGGCCAATAATGCTGTTGGCTTGGATACCAATCTACTATCATGGAAAATCAGTGGTTTAGTGTACTTTTCCTTTGAAAGTGTAGTCCATGTTCTCCTTTCTGCTCTTGTTATCACATGTATCTCCTGTTACATGAACATAAAGTTCCTTATCAGAAAAGGAGATGTAACAAACATATTAACTAGTCACATGAATTAATTTGACGATCACTTCAAGGATTAGGTGATGATTATGAACTTTAAACTTCAACATATTAGACTCTAATTACCTTGCAAGTAGAGAACACGTGATTATGTAGAGAACTTCTAGAGCCACAAATTCCAATGACCTTGGAATTCATATCCTTTTCTCCTACAATCTTTTCAAGGTCAACCTCGCCTATGTTCTCCTCCAAGACACCAAGGTAGTAACCATGGAATTCCTTGATCTCGCTCCCGACGACATGTTCGACGTCCATATAATCCACCAGGAAGCTCTCGACCATCACCCTAGGCATATGAGTGAACGCGACTTTCCTCTTGAACGTTTTCAGCCCCTCGACCCCTTCTTCTCCTGTCTCCTCTAGGAAGAACTTCGGCATCACGGACCTCCCTATCTTATAGAAACTCTCCTTATTTATCCCGAAGAACGTGACCATGACCATGATCTTTAACCCCCAATCTCTCCTCATGACGCAAATCAAAGGGTACAACACCAAGAGCACGAGGCCCCTGAAAATGGTCCCAGCCTCGAAGGCCACAAGCATGAAGAACGGGAACAAGGAAGTGCTCTTTAGGAGCGCCTCCTCGACAGTGAAGACGACAATATGGTCAGACTTCCTAACGAGGGACGTCTGTCTCTCGAACTTTCTCTGCGACAAGCTCAACCTCTTATCGAGGTACCTAGGGGTGCTCGACGATTCCTTATGATGGATTATGCTAGAACACAAGATCTTTAGAGCTTCAAGAAGAATGGCATAAGAAGCCATCGTTTTAGGTAAGTCCCTGAACTTTGTTATGTATGTTTTTCTTTCGACAAACTTCGTTGGTAGATATAGAGAGAGGGAGAGAGAGTTATAGGAGTGGTTGATTTGGGAGGTGAAGGAAATGAAGAGGGTATTTATAGCAAAAAAATAAAATAAAATAAAAACCCCAGTTTTTTGTGTTGAGAAAGACACGTCAAGATTTGGGAGTCAAGTAGACCATTTAACAATTAAACTTTTAGGGGCATTCTATGTATGGTGAAACAACTCTAACAAAACTTCTCATGGATGATAAAATATGATGTATATTTTAACATTAACTTTAATACAAAGACCCATTTCATTTCAGCTGCTAAGTCAAGATCCACGTAAATAAACCTATTTGGACCTCCCATCCCGTACCAAGTGATATATGTAAGATACACACAAATAAACCATATAGGTGATAATAAATAGAGGAGACATGGATCGAACTCGTTTATTCTGATATTAATGTACTCCCTCCGTCCCATAAAAATTGACACAAATACATATTTTGTATTATTCTATACATATGAATATAACCCTCGTTTTTATATTAAATCACCTCGTAACATATATTACGTTCAAATATGTAATTTATGTAACCATTGATGTCTCAAAATAAATTTATAAAAAATTACTTTTGAATATTATTATATGCACGTCAAACTTTATATCGACACGTGTATAAAATCAGATGTGTTTCATCATTTTGGGAGGGATGGAGTATATCTTAACAATATGTCACTGTCTTTTATGATTTATGAGTAGCTACACGTTATTTTCTATTAAAATATTTGACTTGATCAACACCTTGCATTGGCTTGATTTTTTCATAATTTTTGGTTGCAATGTTAAATCATTGTCAGAAAATGTTGCATCACATATTACATCTCCTGGATTGTTAACATAAACGTGTATGGTGTGTATTGTTAACATATCGTGTACACATTTTGCGTCAAATAAATTACTACAGGAAATTGTATGGTGTGTTGGGGCTTTATATTTTTTAATGTTTAGTGTTCTGTGCACATAGTTTTTTTTTTTCTGTATCATATAATATGTGAAGAATTTTGAGGTAAATTATTGTTAAAAAATGAACCATAAAGGATAGTGAAGTAGCCCTGCTACTTAGGATATATACCGTTCAATGCTATATTCATACACCGTTCAATGCTAACGTTATCAAACAGACGTGCAAAGCTGCCACTAGCAAAGCGTGCAAAGATGTCACTAGCAAAGTACAGGCGTACTCCACAAGTGCTCCACAGGCATGTTCAGCAAGCTGCCACTAGCAAAGTACAGACGTGCTCCACAGCAAAGTACAGACGTGTTGCTATATTTAACACACCCCCTTAAGTTGGATTATACAAATCAAAAACGTCCAACTTGTGAGACAGATAAAGAAATTTGGCCCGGTCCAAAGCCTGGGTGAAAATATCAGCCCGTTGATCATTTGTTCGAATGTACCTAGTCCAAATGTCATCAGCTTGAACCCGTTCGCGAACAACATGACAGTCAATCTCAATGTGTTTGGTCCGCTCGTGAAACACAGGGTTAGCGGCAATGTGGATGGTAGATTGATTGTCGCAGTAAAGGATCATGGGGTGTGGATGAGCAACGCCCATGTCAGACAACAGGGCCCGTAGCCAGAGAAGTTCGCAGATGGCCACGGCCATGGCCCGGTACTTGACCTCACCAGAAGAGCATGAAACCATGTCCTGTTTCTTTATGCGCCAACAGATAGGGCTGTCTCCCAAAAACGTGCAATAGCCTGTAATTGATCGACACGTAGTGGGATAGAATTCCCAATCAGAATAGCATAAGGCACTAAGTTAAAGTGCATTGTCAGTACGCAAAAGAATACCTTTCCCAGGAGAAGACTTGAGATATCGGAGGATCCGGAGTGCGGCATCCATGTGCGGCTGGTGAGGTGAGTGCATGAACTGACTGAGAATGTTAACTGCAAATGTTATCCAAGGCCAGATAATAGTCAGATAAATCAAACGCTCAGCCATGACCCGATATATGCCAGGGTCCTTGAGTTGTCGGTCATCAGTGGCGTTGAACTTCAGGTGGTGCACCATAGGAAAATGTCCAGGGTGTACTTTCGTTGAGACAAGAAAATACCCGTCGAGAGCATGCAACTCCTATCCCTAAAAATATTTTCCTTGGTGGCGGCCAAGACAAGTAGGCAGCGCAAAGAGACGAGTTTGGTGACGAACACAAAAGTTTTATAATAATCAACGCCCTCTTGCTGGGTAAAACCCTTGACTACTAACCGTGCCTTGTACTTTTCAATGCTGTCGTCCGCCCGATACTTGTTTTTGTAGACCCACTTGTAGTTGATGGCCCGTTTGTGTGGTGGCAAAGCGTAACGGTCCATATGTTATTTTCTTCAAGGGCCTGGATTTCGACGAACATGGCGGCAAAGAAGTTGGAGGGTTCGACTGTCGAAGTGATAGCGCTGAGAAAAGCCCTATGATTTCCGAAAATCAGTGATATGTCAAATAATTTTCTGTAGGATATTTTGAATTTGTCGGAGACTCAAAGCGTAGGTGACTGGGAGATGAACGTACCAAGAAGTATTGAAAATCAGAAAGATATCGAAGGCTATTTTTGGGTCGAGTGGAACGTCTCAATTGGACAGGGACATCGGTTTGGGCCGACGCTGGAATGGGCTGAATTTTGGCTGGGCCCAATGATGGAGCTGGTTGGATCAGTAGAAGTGGTTGGGCCGAGTCCAGTAACGAATCAGGCTGGGACAGCTGCATGCTGGTTCGGGGTAAAGAAGAAATATTTTGTGATGGATTTTGAAATAAATTTTTATAAGGAAAAAGAGATTCATTGAATATGATATCACGACTTACAACAAAAATATTTTTCCTCCAAATCAAAAACTCTGTAGTCTTTCTTGCCTGATGGATAACCTATAAATACACCTTTTTTTGCCTTAGATGTAAATTTATCATAATTAAAAGTGTGCACATAGAAAAGACAGCCAAATGTTCGAAGGTGTGTTTAGGATGCCTTTTTATGGAATAACATTTCCAAAGGAGATTTATTATTGAGAATTTTGGTAGGCAAACGATTAATAAGGTAGGTAGCAGTGACGATGCACTTTAACCAAACTATCTTTGGTAGACCTGATTGATAGCGAAGGGAGCGAGCTACCTCTAATAAATGTTTATGTTTGCGCTCATCTACCCTGTTTTGCTGTGGAATATTAATGCAGGTGGTTTCATGAAGAATTCCATATGTGCTGAAAAGGATTGCAGTTCAATGGA
Source organism: Drosera capensis (assembly GCA_001925005.1). Taxonomy (NCBI): domain Eukaryota; kingdom Viridiplantae; phylum Streptophyta; class Magnoliopsida; order Caryophyllales; family Droseraceae; genus Drosera; species Drosera capensis. The sequence goes on along the minus strand of LIEC01012517.1, from coordinate 49,701 downwards.
TAAGAGTTTGGATACATTACCAGATCTGATTTTTTTTTTATTTTGAAAGAAAATTGGGTGTTTATTATGACATAAAAGACTTTCAAATAGATTGTGTTTTAGATTTGATTTTTCATTAATAGATCGAGGTGCATCTAGTATGATCATCCACAATAGTTAAGAAAATATCTTGCCTCGCTATAAGAAGATGTAGAATATCCTCCTCAAATATCACAATGAATCAAATCAAAAGAAGAAATGCTTTCATTGGTATAAATTGAAAAAGATTTCCTAACAAGTTTGGCTAAAAGATAAACTGAGCAAATAAAAATGTTATCTTTAAAAGGAAGATTAATAACTTTTAGAAGACTTATCAAGCGACACTCAGGTGGGTGTCCTAAAAGCTGATGTCATAAATCTAAAGGTAACTTTTTATGGCGGCTGGAGTAACAAGTTGATTTTCTGTGCTACATCTATTTTCCTCACCCATCCCAATCGTCTTCTTCATGGACAGGTCCTGGAATACATAGAATTTTGGAAAGAAAATTACAGCGTAATTTTTTTCTTTGGTTAGCTAACTCATAGATATCAAATTTTGTGTAAAACAACGAGCACATAAGGTTTTACTCAATTCCAAATCTAGCCCTAAATTAATTCGACCCATATATGAAGTGGGCGCAACCGGCCCATTTGGCATACCAATTGGTTAATTCATATAAGCTTTCGAACTCAGATTCCACTCAAATGGTGTCATGTGATCCGATGTACCACTGTCTGTAATCCAACGATTATAGTTTTCGGTAATACCTACGAAGTATTCTCACTGGGCCGAATGGACTAGCCGGACCGAAGGGTCAGCCAGGGCCGAATGGTTGTAAAGGGAAAATCCCTACCTGACCCGTCAACACCTGCGTCGTTATCCCCCTGCACGACAGTATGAGCCTTGGCCTAGTCTTTGCCATCTTCTGGGTACCCATGTAATTTGTAGCACTTTTCTTGCACATGACCCTGGATACCGCAAAAATCGCACATTAGTTGTATCGGGCGACCGTTGCCACGACTCCTGCCTCGGCCACATTGACCGGAGCCGCCACATCCGTCGGAGCCATTTCGGTTGCCGCTAGTGTTGGCCACCAACGTCGTCGACTCTTATAGAGGCGTTGTCGCCTTGCACTCGATTGCCTGCTTCTCCTCCTGCAGAATGAGGGAATAGATCTTCCCAAGCCGCGGCATAGGATCCAAGGTGAGAATTTGGCTTCGGATGGTCCTGTAGATGTCATTCAAACCCATGAGAAATTGAAAACTATGTTCCAATTGTTGATTTGCGAGGGACGTTTGTGAAACACCTTATTCGAACACGCCGCACGTGCACATTGGTATCGGCATGAGGGATCCCAATTAGTCCCAAAATCCTTTCAGGCGGATGTACTAACCCGTAATGCTCAGATCGACTTCTTGGTGTAGAAAATTTGTACCGAATTACTCGGCTCGTACCGCTCCTTCAGGTCATCCCGGACTTCCTTGGCGGATGTGAAATAAATCACGCTGTTGATCAATTCATTGGAAAACGAATTTCAGATCTAGGACAGTACCATGGTATTGCATCTGTCCCATAGCGAATATTGGGACAAAGTCGGGTCCGGTTTAGTGATGGACCCGATGATGAACATGCGTTTGTTTTTCGCTGAGATCTTATGTTAGGTTCGAGTTTCAACTTAGATGGGGGTGAATAGGTTGTCTAAGATTTTAATTATCTTTTTATGTGGAATACTTGTTTTGTGCAAACAATTGTTCTATGCAGACTACTCAGGTAGTCTGCGAATGACAATTGGTAGTCTACAATAGGGATTTGTAACTCTTTCAGTTTTTCCCTCTTTGGCTGTGATAATTTGTTAGAAATAATTCTAAATATCGATGCAGTGAAATGAATAAATAAACACAGTATTTATAATGGTTCATACACTCGATATCAAATGATTATCGAGAACTTAGTCCAGTCTTCCCTTGGTGACTAGTGTAGTCAAGCCAAGAGGTGAGTATCACTATCTCCTTGTTTGAGCTTACAAGAAACTTTCTTTTTATAAGTTGTCTAACTTGTACAAAAGATAAAGAACCTAGATGCTTTACACAAATCCAAACTCTGAACTCTGCTGCAAGACTTGTTCTTGTGCAGACTAGTGACACTTTCGACTGTAGCTTCTCGATTTGGTTTTCTTTAGTAATCTCTGAATGTTTAGATTGTTTGCGTTCTTTTTTCCTTTCAATCCTTGTTCAGTAGCACTTCTCAATAAGCCTCACCGGTTCCCTTTTAAAGACTCAAGGAACGAATATATGGTAGACAACGCACTATTCCTGGAATGACACTTTGCCACTAGTGTTCCCCACCATCTCGTTCCTGATGCTGGCAGTCCACTATCCTTAGAATTTGTGCCGTTGCTACTTTAACTCAAATACTCGATTGACTGACTTCTGACCTTTGACCCAATCACCAATAATCATCCTCTGCTGCACTCAGTCTACTGCAACCTTCAGTTTACACTTAGTCTCTGTAACAGCCTTAGTCTGCATCCCATACTGTAACCTTAGTCTGCATCCAGTCTCTATTGTAACTTTGGTTTGCACCCAGTTCTGCTGCATTTTGATGCATTCTGTGTTGATCCTCGTCTGCAAGGTCAGTCCTCAGATCCTTGAGACTTTGACGTCTTTTGGTGTTTATCAATGCAATAGTTGTTCCTCCAAAATCCTTTGTAGAAGTTTGCATCTGGTGGTCTGCACAATGTCTATACATCTGCAACCGCCTGCTCACTAGCATCTAACCTAGACTATAACTTTCTTCTTGACTTCTAGACTGAACACACTAACTACACCTAAGTTTTGCTACATCAATTTCTATAGAAATGAAGGGATTGCACATTCCTATCAGCTTGGTGAGCATGCCCTGACTCCATGTCGGATAATTAGTCTCGGTGAGCGATTGTGCGACCAAAACGATACCCGGATTATCGGAGTGATGGAGGAACAACGAAGAAGAGACATCGACGGAGCCCTTGTTATCCTCTAACATGGTTTAGATGGGCGACAGTCGACCCAACAATTGGGGGCCAGCCTGGCTTGGTGGATGAGATGGAGGTGGCAGCGGCGGAGCTAGGTCAAGAGTTAAGCGTGACCACAGTTGTCCTAAACCCTTTTTTCAACATCATCGGGCTCACCTTTCAAACTATAACACTGGAACAATATCGAATAAGTCCAAGATCCGACACCACACCACTCCCAGGCATTTCTTTGAACAGCTTCAAGGCAAGTTCCAGTTCATCAACAATGACAAAAGAAAAGAGGAAGGCGTTGAAATTGCTCTTATTTCTTCACAACCCAACTTCAATTTCAACTAAACCCCAACACTCATTAGAGGTATTGCTCTGATACCATGGAGAATTTTGAGGTGAATTATTGATAAAAATAAAACATATAGGATAGTGAGGTAGCCTTACTACTTAGGATATATACCGTTCAATGCTATATTTATATACCATTCAATGCTAACGTTTTCAAACAGACGTGCAAAGCTCTCACTAGCGAAGTACATGCGTGCTCCACAGACGTGTTCAGCAAGCTGCCACTAGCAAAGTACAGACGTGCTCCACAGGCGTGTGTAGCAAAGTACGGACGTGCTGCTATATTTAACAATGTGTCAGTTTTATACTCTTATACGTGAAATTCTGTAATAATTCTTCATTTTGGCATATAATTGATCACCTTCTCCCGTCCAATGTTTCACAGTTATCTCGTAAAAACTAACTAGTTGTAATTTGTCCCCAGATCAGGGGTGGGTCAACAAGACATAATTTCTAAGAACTGGAGAACAGTCGAGGAAGCGTGCAGTTTGCTAAAGCAGGGGAAGTTGATCGGTTTGCTGCAATTGCCTGAGCAAGAGAAAGTTATGGGCGTGCCTAGACTAAATCGCGATTTATTCAACACCTTGGCACAAAACCTTGTTTGCTGTAATCTCGATAGGGTTTTCTTTTTGTTAAGGTATTTTGTCGAATCAACCTTGTTAATCTTTGCATTGGAAGTCATGTTCGAGAGTACTAAATCTTGGTGTGAAATTCGTAAAATATATTAGTAAGTCTAGTTATGAAATTTCTGTTACAACCGAACTAAGAAGTAAGCTTATGTATGCCCGTTTCTCATGTCAAGTTAATATTCATTTTGAGTTTGTCATCACCGCCCTCTACCAATATAAAATGTGTCCTGATGAAGTAGAATTTATAATCCATCCCGTACAATATCATCTTCCCCCGTCCACAGCCAATGTCGGAACGGAAACAACATCCAACAATGACCATTAACTAGCCAGTAGCCTAGTGGTACCCCTAGCATCCCACATGAGAATTTACTGTGGATGTAATTGTAATGAATTTATGTCCGGAAATTGATATATCGAATAACATAATCAAAACACGAAAAAAAAAAAAAAACATAACGACAACATATGAATATTAACACGACAAAAACATTGGAAAAAAACCCACAAAGAAACATAGGAAAAAAATCAAATATAATCAAAACACTAACAAAAACCATAACACAAAAAACCCACCAAGAAACACAAAAAAAGAAATAAACCATTAATCAATTAGCGGAAACCATTTTCAACAATCTCTAAACCTCTCTTATTTATAGAGAATTATATAATTTAAGATACTTAATTAAAAAATTTATCGTAAATACATTATCACAAAACAATATTTATATGTGAATCAAATCTTAAATCAATCTTTGCAATAACTAATATGATAGGGGACTTCAATTAAGAACAAAAGCTCAAGGGAGACTAGTGTCACGGACCAACGAATTTGGAGTCTGGCCCAAAGTAAAGCCCGTGACAAATTGATGCGGCCCAAGTACGCGGTCCATCAAAGAAGGCCCAAGTTTATCCAAGGAAGGTACAAACCTAGGGAGGTGATGTTCTAGAAGCCGCAAAGCCTTTATCTTGAGTAGGTTGGTTCCAAAAGTACACATATAAATATAGACCATTAGATCGTTTTGATCTCCACCGTTGGTTGTGGAGGAGAAGTTGTATATAAGGAGATGCTTGGCTCATTTTCCAAACCATCCATCCTTGAGTTCAATCTTGTGTTAACCCAAAAAACCCCGAGAGTAATACATTGTGTTTTCCTCTCAAAGCTTGTTCCGAGTTCCCATTTCTCTTACGAGTTCTTACTTAGCTATTTGGTGAGCGAATTAGGCTGAGCTCGAGCGAAGGTGTGAGTAGCTTGAGTGCCGCACGGGTTGTGAGAAATCTAACCCCGTGACAAGTGGTATCAGAGCAACGATCCTACTTCGTGGAAGTGGTATCAAGGCGCGGTTCAAGCAAGAAGGGAATGGCGGATCAAAGCAACATGACCGAGTTCGTTGAGGAGGTGAACACCGCGAATGTCACCATGCGCAAAGGAAAGGCAAAGTCGAAGGATATCCTAACATCCTTTGAGTCACGACTCGAAAGGGTGGAAGACATCATGGGAAAGATGGTGGTGAGATTGGAGGACGACGTACCAAGCAATGAGACCATTGATGCTCCGGAGGACGCATTCAAAGGTGAGTTGCAAGGTGTTCTTAACTCTCTCACGGACCAACTTCGTAAAGAATTCCAAGCGCAGTTTGATAATGTTCGTACCGAGGTAACTTCTCTTCAAGAGGAGTTGAAGGTCATGAAGGAAAACGTTTCGCTATGTCAGGCAGCCATAGCGAATGGGGGAGTTGGTAGCTTTGGGAAGGGATCTCGTGTTGACGTCCCCTAAACCAAAGGCCTTCTCGGGAAAGCGAGATGCCAAGGAGCTCGACACTTTTCTCTTCAACATGGATCAATACTTTGATCACATGGGCATAGAGAACGAAGAGGCAAAGGTCAAGACGGGGGCGCTCTTTCTCTCCGACACGGCGTCCATGTGGTGGCGTCGTCGTTACAATGACATCCAAACGGGTGTCTTCTCTATTGACACTTGGGAGGACTTCAAGAAGGATCTCAAGTATCACTTCTATCCGGAGAATGCCCAATATGAAGCCAAGACACAACTTCGGAAGTTGAGGCAAGTGGATACCATTCGGGACTATTTAAAGAGCTTCACGGAGTTGCTCTTTCAAATCCCGGAAATGTTGGAAGAAGACAAGCTCATCTACTTCATGGATGGACTTCAATCGTGGGCGCAACAAGAGTTGCAAAGGCGTGGTGTGCAAACTCTTTCCGCGGCCATAGCGGCGGTGGAGTCATTCATCGAGTTCAAGAGGAGCGATCCTTCCAAACCCAAGGAATCAAAGGGGCACTTTGAGAAAGGTGGAGGAGAGAAGGGAGAAAGAAGCAAGGCGACCACACCGAACTTTCCAAGCAAGGGAAGTTCAAGCAAAGGAGGATGGAACAAGAGCAACTCCAAGGACGCGGGGAAGTCCAAAGCGGAGGTAAAATGCTTCTTGTGTGATGGTCCTCACACAAGTGGCTTTTGTTCGTGATTGTCCGAAGAAGAAGGCCCTTTCGACACTAGTTTCTCAAGTGGAGGAGGAACCCGTGCAAGAGATGGGCTCGTTGAGGATGCTCAACGCAGCGAAGACATTAGAGGTAAAGCCTTCGTCCAAAGGGTTGATGTACGTCAATGCAGTGATCGGTCCGTACACAACTCGTGCCTTGGTTGATACCGGGCGACCCATAACTTCGTCTCATTAGAAGAGGCGAAGAGACTTGGTCTCCAAGTTACCGGCGAGAAAGGGATGCTCAAGACGGTTAATTCGGACGCCAAACCTATCCATGGTGTTGCACATGGCGTACGACTTCGCATCGAGGAATGGAAGGGAGCAATCGATCTTTCGATTGTCTCGATGGATGACTACCCATTGGTGCTCGGGTTAGAATTCCTCGATAAGATGAAGGCATTTCCGATCCCTTTTGCTAGTGCCATGTGCATAGTAAAGGAAGATGGTGCATGCATGGTCCCGGCGGTTCGACGGGAAGAGAGGACACAAGGGAAGGTGCTCTCGGCTATGCAACTATGCAAAGGCATCAAACATGGGGAACCGACCTATCTAGCAACATTGATGATGGATGATCAATCCTATTCAACGGAGGTGGTGCCTAACGAGGTCAAGGAAGTTCTCAAAGAATTTTTCCATGTGATGCCGAAGGAACTCCCAAAGAACCTTCCACCTAGGAGGAAGGTGGACCACGTGATCGAATTGGAACCGGGTACGAGGTCACCCGCCAAGGCACCATACCGCATAGCCCCTACGGAGTTGGAGGAACTCCGAAAGCAATTGAAGGATTTGTTGGATGCCGGCTTCATCCAACCATCAAAAGCGCCCTATGGAGCTCCGGTGTTGTTCCAAAGGAAGAAGGATGGTTCGCTTCGGTTATGCATTGATTATCGAGCATTGAACAAGGTAACCATCAAGAACAAGTATCCTATTACTTTGATTGCCGACTTATTTGATCAACTTGGACGGACGAGATATTTCACCAAGTTGGATCTTCGTTCGGGGTACTATCAAGTACGGATTGCGGAAGGAGACGAGGCCAAGACCACATGTGTTACTAGGTATGGCTCGTTTGAGTTTCTCGTGATGCCTTTTGACCTCACAAATGCACCGGCTACATTTTGTACTTTAATGAACAACATTTTTCATCCTTACCTCGACAAGTTTGTGGTAGTGTATTTGGATGATATTGTTGTCTATAGTGCTACTTTGGAGGAACATGCTAGGCACTTGCGAATGGTGTTCGAACTCTTGGCGAGCAATCAACTTTATGTGAAGAAGGAGAAGTGCTCGTTTGCTCGCCAAGAAGTTGAGTTCCTTGGGCATAGGATCAAGGACGACAAGCTACTAATGGAAGACGGAAAGGTGTTGGCAATCCAAGAGTGGGAACCACCAAGCAAAGTCCCGGAGCTTCGTTCCTTTCTTGGATTAGCCAACTACTATCGGCGATTCATAAAGGGATACTCGGCCATAGTATCACCTTTGACGGACCTCTTGAAGAAAAACAAAGCATGGACATGGACGGAGTCGTGTCAAGCGGCGTTTGAGGAACTCAAGAGGGTGGTGACTTCGGAACCCGTTCTTAGCCTTGCCGATCACTCAAAGCCCTTTGAAGTTCATACCGATGCCTCGGATTTTGCCATTGGAGGTGTTCTTATGCAAGAAGGCCATCCCATTGCCTTTGAGAGTCGCAAGCTCAATGACACGGAGAGGCGCTACCCGGTCCATGAGAAGGAGATGACGGCGGTGCTCCATTGTCTCCTCACTTGGAGGCATTACTTGTTGGGGTCCAAGTTCGTCGTGATGACGGACAATGTTGCAACAAGTTACTTCCAAACTCAAAAGAAGTTAACTCCAAAGCAAGCAAGGTGGCAAGTTTTCTTGGCGGAGTTCGACTTTGAGTTTACTTACAAGCCGGGGAAGGCAAACTTGGTGGCGGATGCATTAAGCCGCAAGGCGGCATTGGCGGCAATATCAAAACCTCAAAGTACCCTCTTGGAGCGGATCAAGGAGGGACTCGAACAAGACCCTATGGCAAAGTCGGTGGCCCAACTTGCCAAGGATGGGAAGAGTCGAAGGTTCTGGCTCGAGGATGATGTCCTTTACACAAAGGGCAACAGGATCTATCTTCCAAAGTGGGGGAACTTAAGGAAGGAGAGCATTCGAGAGTGTCATGACTCTCAATGGGCCGGGCATCCGGGGATCCATCGCACAATGGCCTTGGTGAGCGAGTCTTACTATTGGCCAAATATGGGAGCGGATGTGGAAACTTATGTTCGGACGTGTCTTGTTTGCCAACAAGACAAAGTGGAACAACATTCACCTGGTGGTCTTTTGGAACCACTTCCCATCCCATCTAGACCATGGGAAAGTGTTTCCATGGACTTCATTTCGGCACTCCCAAAATCCGAAGGGTGTGGTTCGATCATTGTGGTAGTTGATCGATTCACCAAATATGCATCATTCATCCCAGCCCCAACGGATTGCAAGGCCGAGGAGGCGGCCCGCCTCTTCCTCAAGTATGTGGTGAAGTATTGGGAAGTCCCGAGAAGCATTGTAAGCGATCGAGACCCATGTTTCACAGGCAAACTTTGGACGGAGCTTTTCAAACTCTTGGGTACGAACCTCAACTTCTCCACGAGCTTTCATCCTCAAACCGATGGCCAAACGGAGCGAGTCAATGCATTGTTGGAGCTCTACCTTCGGCACTATGTGAGTGCCAACCAAAGGGATTGGGCAAAACTCATGGATGTTGCTCAATTCTCCCACAACTTACAGAAATCGGAGTCCATTGGAAGTAGCCCATTTGAGTTGGCAACTGGGCAACAACCATCGACTCCAAACACTTTAGCGGGCGGCTACACGGGGAGTAGTCCCGCAGCCTTCAAGGTTGCCAAGGAGTGGCACGAGCAAGCGGGCTTGGCTCGATCCTATCTCAACAAGGCATCCAAGAAGATGAAGAAGTGGGCCGACAAGCATCGAAGGCCCTTGGAGTTTGAAGTTGGTGATCTCGTTATGATAAAGCTCATCCCTCAACAGTTCAAGGCACTATGGAAAGTTCACAAGGGACTTGTGAGACGGTACGAAGGACCCTTTCCCGTGACCAAGAAAGTTGGTAAGGTGTCTTACCACTTAGAGCTTCCACCAAGGTTCAAAATTCATCCGATCTTTCATGTAAGCAATCTCAAGGCTTATAACCGTGATGATGACGAATCGGATCGAGGCATTTCAAAACGAGCACCAACTGCGGCAGCAACAACTTCTTACGACAAAGAAGTTGAGGAGATCATGGCCGATAGAAAGATTCGAAGAGTAGGGATTCCACGATACAAAGAGTACCTCATCAAGTGGAAACACTTGCCAATAGAAAAGGCGAGTTGGGAGCCAAAATCATCTTTGTGGCAATTCGAGGATCAAATCCAAACCTTCAAGTCCGTCGCGACGAGGACGTCTGCGACTTAGGTGGAGGATAATGTCACGGATGGGCTAAAATGGTGAGGCTTACACTTGAAGAATGGTGATGCGGACTAGCCCAACTTGGAGTCAAGCCCAAAACGAAACCCAATCCAAGATGGAACAAGGCCAACCCCAAAGTTTATCCAAGGGAGGTAACAACCTAGAAAGGTGAACTTCTAAAAGCCGCAAAGGCTTTATCTTGGGTAGGTTAGTACCCAAAAGTCTACATGTAATTATAGACCGTTAGATCGTTTTAATCTCCACCGTTGGTTGTGGAGGAGAAGTTGTATATAAAGGGGTCTTGGCTCATTTGCCAAACCATCTCATTCAATACAAAAACATCTCTCTTTGGAGATCAACAACTCTCTTACTTTCAAGTTCTCATTCTCTTGCATTGTTCTTGTTCAGGAACTTCTAGGAGCTGATCGTGTTCAGAACCAAAGCTCTAACCTATAAATCAATAGGAAACAATCATTCCTTCAGTTTGACATTTTTATAAAAGACGTTACAGAACAAACTTAGGGGTTATCTGAATTCGTTATCATTCATGTTTGACATTTTTATAAGAGACGTTACAAAACAAACTTAGGGATTATCTGAATTCGTTATCATTCATGTTTTACTTTGGTTTTCTCGAAAATAGGAGTTGAATTTGTGGTATCCATGTGGTGAATTTCTGTTGAAAAAATGTCTTTGGCAAGAGTTGCTGAATGGTTTTGTAAATCGGGCGGACCGTCAAAAACGTTTCTTGGCCAAAATGAGTTTTCTAGAACAACGCACATCAAGTCCACCAAACACGGAACCTATGAGCTTGCTGAAGACAAGGTTCAGGTGATGTTGACTAGAAATGATGAAACCTACAGGATGAAGTAGGTAAAATCAGCACGACCAGAGTACATACAGGATTAAAGCGGATAAATTATCACATTCAATCGACCATGAAACAAGTGATCAAGCTTGAGATGGAAGTTGCAGTAGAAACTGTAGGACGAGCTGACAGTTGATGCAGCCATGCACTTGACAAGCACGATAGGAGAATCGAAAGAAGAACCATGCTTGCTGTAGAGATAATGAGAATGGCTTGAGGGACAATCTAACGCCTATTGATCGAAGGATAACTGCTGGGAATCTGCACCTTCTCCTCTTGGAAGGGCTGAGTTGCTGGATCCGAAAGGCTCGGTACCCTAGAAACGCTGCCTTTCCCTCTCCTGGCGTTCGGTCCTAGCACCTCAATCATGTATTTCCAGCCGTCTATGGGTCTCCTCCTACTAAATATATGCGTCTTGATAAAACTCGCAATCTGCAGATGCATACCAAAACAGTCACAGATCAAAGAATTCAAAGACCACGGGATAATCAGATTATTAAATCTAAATAAGAGTCTCACTCTTGAAGCCCTAAGAAATAGGCTTAATCGTTTCGAATCCGAATTAGGGCTCTTTCTTTTAAAGGCCTTATTCAAGATGATCAACATTTTGCACAGCACTACAGGGTCTCATTTGTAATATAGCAACAAGGTCGGTTTGACATGGAGAGAAAATCTAAAATCATAAACATTCATCCTACGATGTTCAAAGCACTGGCTAACCCTGCCGGCAGCTACTTGTAAGATTCCCTTCACTCCAGAACATGGCATACCTGAAATTTGCAAAATGCCATTCTACGCTCAAATTCTTGTAGAAGGATGTCCTCTTCTCTTTGAGACATATCCCAGACACTTCCATCTGTAGTTTTCGACAATGTTTCCCAGCCTTCTGGTGCGTTTTTAAAATCTGAAGAGCTCGGGATCTTGGCATTATTCAGGTCAGTGTCAGGAGAGTCAAATATCCTGTAGATTCATGTGAAGGAAGTAAGCACCAATAGCAAAACATGTGAGAACTGAGAATAGAAGACCTTACTAAAAAAACTCGAGCAACATCTAAGTCATTAGACTTGAAACGTTCTAGATTGTAAACAAGAAGTCACAGCTTAGCAAAAAGCAATGACACCATGAGCACCATAGAGGTGTCATTCATAGCATTAAGGATACTAGAATTCATGCAGCACAACTCCAAAATGAGTATCCAAAAATTCCTTTTACCGCTAAGACTAGGAAATATTATGTACCAAAAAAATACTAGTACGAAACAAGGCAAAATGGGAAGAGGGGGTCATACTCAGAGCAGCTGTCCAGTAACTTGTCTATGTCATCTCCACCCAAACCAGGCTCCCCAAGTTTCGCTTCCTCGAGCTTCTCGATCTCATTCATCCACAATCCAGCATGAATTTTCTGCTTTTTCAGCCGATAATCCTTCTTCAAATTCTCCATACTATACAATTCCACTCCCTTGTCCTTTTCTCCCTCCTCAACCTTCTTTAAGGATCCCTTCTTCCTCTGATCCCAGTTCTCATTCATATCCTCAACGAATGCCTTTGTCTCAGCATCTGCCTCCGAGGGTAGCACGAAGTTTGAATCGCTTGAGGATACTCCGAAGTTGACATCCTCCTCCCATGGAGCTCTGTTCTTTCCGGAGAGGTCATCTGGTAGCCAAGCGGTCTCCCAAGCGTCATTCCAGTCATCGTCACTCGACTTGGGAGTCTTTGTAGATAGGAGCTTGATACCAAGGGTTTCCGCACAATTTGAGAGAAAGGTCTGAAGATAAACTGGTCTTAGTTGAGTTGGAGACTTAATCAAGCGACACAGCTTCTGCATACTACAGGTTTAAAGTGGAGAAGTTTGACAAGCTATTCCTGTAAAGGAGTAAATTTCAAAAATTAATCGAACTTTATATCTCGTGCCTGTAATCCCTATTTAAAACAATGAAGAAAAAAACAATCATATGGAAAAGTGAAGCAAAATCAAATGGTCAATCGAACTACTATCTAGACACACAAACTTTGACAGTCAATTAATGAAACAAATTTGGCTATTCATAGAAAAAGATCACACTCGTTAACAAATTTAGCTGTTGAATGGTTTTTCCTGGATTCTGAAATGAAATATTGTGGTTATGTGAAAGATGCTCCATTTGAATCTTGCAAAACCAGTTCAAAAATATTTCCCCCCGCCTCGGTGCAGCCCATCATGCCTTGATATACTCTGCAAACTACAACCCCAACCCTGACCCAATCAATTTCTAGATCATCCACACGGTTTACCCCAATCAATTGTGCACTCCTGCACCCATGTTTCACATCTCGCTTCTTATAAATTTATCACTTATACCAGTATGTGAATAGCACAGACCAATAAAACATGACATGACATGACAAGATATCAAACAAAAGATTGATCGTTGCTGCAACTATTGAAATGTCTGAACACCTTATACGAATAAACTACAACTACTACTCAGGTATTCCTGTCATAGACAGGGTCTCTGGGATTCAAGCTAATACCAAATCAAGCTAATACTAATAAGCATCCAACTACGAGGAATCGAGCAAGAGATGAACCTTCTCGATTCAACCGACAACGAATTAGAATTTTAGATGACTCCAGCGATTAAGGTGATTGAAAGCAAGTTGAATGGTCCCTGACCGTAATTGAAGAAGCGGCGGCGGAATCCCGATTGGTGAAAGCTTCAAGCAAGTTCCGGCGGAGATTCACCGGCGAGTTCCGTCGACGGCCGCTGCGCAGATATCGATCGCCGGCGAGGGTGGCTCGTCGATGGGCACTCGTGGGAGGGGTTTGAGATGGTTTGTGCGTGTGATTATCCCTTCAGGGGAGCGGATCCTCGGCTGTCGGCGTGTCTGCAGCTGGTGTGGTGGCTTTTTTGGGCCATTGGATCTTATTCTGGTCCAAAAACATCCATAGGCAAAAAATGTAAATTAAAAATTAAAAATAAATCTAAAAAATTAAAAGTCAAAATATTCACTATACAATCCCTAAAAAAACACAAAAAACATTTAGGGTTTAGGATTCATTTTTTTGAGGTTTTTAGGGTTTATTTTTTTGTTTAAGGTTTAGGGTTTAGAGTTTCTTTTGAAGGTTTTAGTATTTATTTTTTGATTTTTTAGGACTAGGGTATAATAGGGGAACAGTTTAAGGTTTATTTTGGTATTTCAAGGGTTTAGTTTGGATTTTTGGGTTTAGGGTTTTATGATTTTGGGGTTTTTTTTGGGATTTTTTTTTACCTCTTTTGTGTTTTTTAAGTACCGTATGATTAATATTTTGGCTTTTAATTTTTAAGCAGTTTTAACTTTTATTTTATATTATCTTTATCCTAAAATATATCGAATGATTTAATTTGATATGCGAATTTATGTATGCATTGAATTTTTATGGGATTTGATTAAGAAAAGATTTTTTAAAATAAAAATGAGATGCAAATGAGATTTAAGAAAATAAAAATGAGAAAAGAAGAGGAAGAGATTACGACATCCTTTGGTGTTGTGGTTTTTTACCCTCTAATTCTACTCATTTGATAAGAGACACTCCTGTGAAAATGTAACCTTGGACAAGAAACTCATCAAGACAAACAAACAATATTATAATGTTTCAAACAAATTTGGTTTGTCATACGTACTTTATAACATATATATATTTTATATTATTATATATAAATAAATATATATTTTATTTTTATATCAAATCACGTTTGATTATCCGACAACATATATTAGATTAAAGAAATTAACTTACACAATCATTAATACTTCACTATAAATTTATAAAAAATTATTTTTGATCGTCGTAACTCGCGTATAAAACTTTACATCGACGCACATGCAAAATCAAAACATTACTCCCTCTATTTCAAAAAAAATATAAGTTTTGATCGATGTTACGAGACGATCAACGTTATTTTAAAAAAATATCATGAAATATTAATAATAATAAATATCATATATTATAATCATAAATTATATAAAAAAAATTAAATAATATCAAATAAAATCTCTCAAATTATATATCAAATAATTTAAAATAAAATTATAATAATTATAAGAGGTGGATAATATAAAAATAAGGAACGTGACAGGGAGGAGGTTTTTCCGCTCTTGACACAGGCAAAAAGGTCCAATGATTGCTGCTTGCTCCATGCCTCCACTGACCACACTAACACCGGAATGAGTGATTGCTGCAGTAAATTGGGGAAAAGCGAGAGCACAGAACAGAACTGCTAACACATCCAGACTAGAAATAGATAGACGCTGTTCAACACCGTGTAATCACTTCGTCGTCGATGGCGGATCCTGTGATGATGCCGGAATCCGACGGCCGCCACTTTTTCCGACCTCTCCTGACCGATTTCCTCACCCGATCCGTGAGTTCTCCTTCTCTTCTCTCCCTCTATTGTTCCAGTCACGATCATTCTTCGTCTCGAGCACTTCTTTGTTGTGTAGCAGTCAAAGGAGAGAATACATTGATAGCACAAGTGACTGGTTCGTTAGAACGGTTAGAATATATTAATAATATGGTATTGGAATATGATCGGCATATTCCATTGTATATTCTCAATTATATCCTATAAATAAAAGATTCTTGTAACACACCAATACACAACATTATAACAATGTAGGCATCTAAACAAGAACAAGTCATTTGTGCCGAAAGAACTAATTAATTATGTTTTGAGAATTGCTTAGCGGTAAACAATTGGTTGCTGCTACAGCTTGATATATGGATATTATATAAGGAACTTTCAAACATTATGATCCTAAATGCCTATCATCCTCTCGAAGAGATAAGTGATTAATCGGCTGTGTCTAGGCGTTGCAGCACAAGTGCCCAGCCACTTAACTTTAGCACTATTTTCTTGGTTCCAAATTTCCTTGTCTTAGACACAATTTTACGAAATTTTTGCTTCTAATGCTAACGAGGTCTGTGACGTCCGACTTCGACATTCTTCACATTGTGAAAGCTTCTATCCTATGCCATCTGTTTCATCCTGTTGCTGTGAGAAGTTTCTTAATGTTACTAATTCTCAATGGTTAATCATGCAAATCTTGTGTAAGCGATTTTGGCCGAGTAACTAATGTGTGTGATGCACATGAATTACTGCAGTCAATTCCTCTGGCTTTCCTCAAGTATTTGAATGGAAAGATTCCTGGAACTGTCATCCTGAGAAGCTCGTATGATGATCTCAAAGTTTGGCGTGTCGAGGTGGACAGTGAGTGGCATTTCAAGGAAGGATGGAAAAGATTTTGCAAGGACCATGATCTTCGTGTTGGTGACTTCCTGGTGTTTAAACATGATGGGGACTTGCTGTTTGATGTCGTGGTGCTCGGCCCTTGCGCATGTGAACGTCATCCTCCCATTTCGGATTGCAGAGCTACTAAAGATACTCTTCCGAGTCGTAGTTGGAGAACTGTGAGTAAGTCCTGCTGCAATTCTTTCCCCCAATTTTTGAGTTTGGGAAACTGGCTCCATTCATACCACAACATGAACTCAAGATAATTCACTGGGAAATATGTGATTACATTAGGCCCTGAATATAACTCGTAGATTAGATCAATCATTTGTCAACAGTTTTGCTGTCTGATTGTTCCTCATCTTTGTTCTATTTGGAAGGAACTGAGGCAGTTGCCGTAGATCCTGTGTCAAAGGCAAAAGCTTCATCTGCCTCATCTCAAAATCCTTGCTTCCACCTCACTTTAGGACCGTCTTTTATGAATCACAATATGCTCGTAAGTTATGAAGTTCTGTATCATCTGATGCTCTTCCATTCTCTCACGTAAGAGATCTTACAAAAGAAGCTCTCTCCAGATTTTCCCCAGAAACTTCGTCAAGATGAATGGTCTTTGGGAGAAAAGATGTGATATGATATTGATTGATCAGAAAGAAAGGCACTGGCAAGTTAGATTGAGCTACAAAAGTGGAGGTTCAACATACATACGTAGGGGTTTGCTTGCTTACCGAAATGCGAATGGGCTGAAGAAAGGGGATGTAATGTTGTGTGAGCTTCTTCGCCTGGGAAACACTCCGGCCTTGAAGTGCATCAGTAAGTATTGCCTCGAATTCATGCACAAAGAGCGTGATCTTTTCATTTTCTCTCGACGATTCCTGGCTCTGTTGACTAGCGTACTACATTTAGCCAAATTTTTGCTACTTGACTAGTGTTTTTAGCCACACCTTTGCAAATGACCTCATAGTGATAGGATGGTGTTGCGACTGGTAGTAGTGTGGATAGTCATGGAAATGATGGATTAATGCCATGGGAGTACGGTTGTTGGAACTGGCTATTTAGATGGTGTTTGTTTGGTGGTGAGGTGAAGGGCATCTTCAAATAAAATTAGTGGTCGAGTTGTCTATCGCATATACTCAGTTAAGAACATGATGCTTGTCAGCAATGCACGACTTGATTTAAGAACATGCACAGGGTTCATATGAAAGCAGTATACTGATCATCGATTCTTGTCAAATATGCAGAAGTGGTATCCTGAGAGCCTCACTTGGCGCTTGTCACCAAGCAATCCTGTGTAGAGCCCAATCAGTTCATGTCGTTTCTATTGCTTCAGACTTCACTATCAGCGATGCCTGGGTTTCTTCTGTGCCTTGCTAGTATTCTTACCTTGTATATTCGTACTTCCAGTTTGTTATTTTATCTGATCACCAAGAATAATGTGACTCCAGCATTCCCAGTTGTTCATTTCAGCTGCCTTTCATCTGTGGAAACATGCCATTCGGATCGGATCTTTGACGATGTTAGGCCTTGTAGAGCTCGAGTTTGAGTTGCTGCAATTGTTGGAGACCCTAACAATACGTAGTACCAGTGATTAGAAGAGAGGTCATGCCATCACAATCATGTGGCCATGGTTGGTTATTCAACAGTCAGTCGACATGCCAATAAGAATAAGCTCGTGTTGATGCATTTATCTCGAACTCGTTCCCAGCAAGCAACCCAATGTATGTACATTGGGTTATGATTTTACTGTAACCAAATCTAGTTGCATGTGTATGAACTTGTGTGACTGATAGTTCGAGCTCTTGAGCAGAGAGGTCTCCTGCGGACAAATACCAGTTTCCCTCATCAACTTCTACATAGAATAAGGAATGAATCACCTTTACCATTGAATATACGATTTACAAATATTCATAAGAAACTCATTCAAACTAATTCATCATATAAATCATCATTCTACATTACAATAATGTTGTATCTTCTGCAGAAGCGAAGCAGCTTTCCTTTTGACTGGTAGTCTGGGATGACGACGACTTGTATGAGAACAACTGTTGTATAACACAAAAACATCTTAGTCTGCTGAGCGTTATTCTCTTCTGATTGGCGCCCGAATTCAAAATTACAAGAAGCTGTTCTTTAACATAAATTCAATATATGTATCAGTCAGGGAGCTGTTTTGCTAATATGTTAAAAAATCAAAAGAACAAGATGAAAGAGTATCACACGAGGAAAAAATTGGATGGTGATTCTCACACAGCTGAATGATTGATCATACTGTCTTCTTTCGGATGGGTTGGCTTGGAATGAAGTGGATCCAGGGCAGGTCGCATGGATAAACAATCACATGCATGTATATCGTATAGCCCTGGATCCTACATCTCATCGCCGCCTTGCCACGATAGGACTGCAAATAATGAATATCAAGGATAAGATCAGTTCATATAAGCAAAATAGCTACATTAGCAGTATGCAACAGAGCCCAGAAGAGCTCAGCCGCATATGAAAGCAATACATGAAGTCCTATCTGAAATCATGACAGTGCGAAACCAACAACTGGAAAACTGCGTGGAGTTGTGCATGATTCGATGAAAATTTCCAGGTGAAGCTTGATAGGAATAAAACTAGAAAGGTTAGACACGTTGGAAAACAAATAACGGGTGAAAAAAGGTCATTTTAGGGAGAAACAATTCAAACACGGATGCAACATTCCCGCTGTTCTGATTTTTTAACCACAGATTCAATGCCTGGTGCAGATGAGCAGCAAGCAATCTGATACTGCCATGAGTTCCCCAGAAAGAATGAAAGAGCACATAGAAGACCAACCTTGAAGGAATTTCAAACCACAAATGATGCAAGCAGTCCGTGAAACACAATCCAGTATATCATGATACCAAGTCGAAAAGCAGGCTGGCGCATGAGTGCTCGATCACAGGAAACCCTGCCAAAACCAAGATCAGAACAACTCCAAGGTCCCGTAGATTACATAACAGTGGGAAAATGACATAAAACCCCATCCAACTTTCACGCAATTGCACTTGCATCATTCTACTTCGAAACCTCCTTGAGCTTTCTAGTGTCGTTAACTCCATTGACGGTAATAAAGAAATGACAAAATTGACCCTACATTAAACAAAGATAAAAACCAAAAAACAAACCACCAAAAAAGGGAAAGAAAGAAGAGTCGTGGAGTGGATTTCTCCTAATTTCCTCACGTCGGGTTTCGATTCACCAATTTCATTGGGTTGTACGCCAATTTGGCTTTCAATTGATTCTGCTTCTTCCCTTCGTTTTTGGGAAATCTTTCTTCTACCGTAATTGAACCGTGGTTGTATTTGATTTGCAATCTGCTTCTTCGATTTCATTGTGTTTGAACCGTGTTAGAACTATGTTAGTTCGAGTTATGCTTTGAACTATATCAGTGTGTTTGAATTGTTTGAGTTGGTGACTTTACTTCTTCAAAATATGAATCGGAAGGAGGAAGATGAACCGGAGAGAGGCGGCATGGCATAGGGTTAGAGGGCAAAATGGTCATAATAATATTGATATGTGCTTCAGAGAAACATGAAAATAACTTTTCCTAACGTTTAAGTGAATACTCGTGAAAGTTGGATGGGGTTTTGTGCCAATTTCCCTATAACAGTGGGTGCTTTATGAGCTATGGAGAGTTGGAGCATACCATAAGCCATCAACCATGTCGCTCAATGGCCTCGTAAACTTTGGGACAAGTCTTGAAGTGGTGAGCGACTTGAAGCCATGCACTGAAAGCGAAAGAACAAAACAAAGAAGTTATGTGAATGTTATCAATACGCCTAAGATTTACACAAGGAAAGAATCAATGAGCAGTAGAGGATTACTTTTATCATCATCCTCATCTTGTACTCTTCCAGTATCACCGGCATCTGCATCTATGGATATTACATGATCATTGTTGGCTTTGCGTAAGCTTCGAACTTGAGAAGCAGTCGATGTCACAGGAGCGGACCACTTCTTTATCTGCATAAGTAACATCAATTTGGAACTTTAGACAAGCAAGCTTCACAGTCCTCTACAATACAGCTCTTGCTTAAAATACATCTACTCATTCCACACTATTTCTTCTTGATCCACAACTAAAGGAAAAAGACATTGCAAATTAGGAAGCAACAATACCCAGAAAATGCAACTACATGAGGATAAGTGGAGAGTTGCCGTGTAGTGGAACGGATAAAATGATAAATCGAGGGACACGAAAGGAATAAAGGTTATCAGAGAAGAGATCGGTAAAGCCAGGGAAAATTACCCAAAAGCCATCGCCAAATCCCTTTAGTAATCAAGAATATATCAAGACTTCCGATCAGCAAAACAGAAACAACAAGGCAATTTTCTACGCCATTACACCAATAGAAACCCACAGCAACGAGGGTGGTTCTCTCTTACAAGTTAATCTTTACCATGTACTCACAAGAAGCAAAGAACAAGGGGAAAATCTTCTTTAAAAACACAAAAATGAGAAGCTTGATCACACATGATAACTTCACCAAATGAAAAAAAAGGAGGGACATGATGCCCAGATGAATACAAAATTCATAGAATGAGTTGGAAGAATAAGCACTAAATCCAAATTTGTGAAAACAACAGCTACAGAAAGAACAGATGCAACCTTTAGGCTTTATAATCCCCATAACCTAGCAGAAAAAAGACAATATAACAGTTCGGAGAAAACAGAAAATATATTCGTACCAGTGGTTCAACCTCCACAATTTCTGACGCTGCCTCCCCAGAGTCTCTGTCACCCAGAACTGACAACTCCGTCTCCTTCTGACGCAAGGAAACCTCCAATGCTTCTTTCCTGAGTAGTAGCTCTTTTACTCTGTCTCGCTCAGCATTTAACAACACATCCTTGCTTTGAGCAACAATACGTAAGCTCTCAAGCTCGGATACCAGAGATGCGATGTCCTTCTGAAGACGCTCCTTGTACTCCTGACCTTGACTGTTACTATCACCAATCTGAACATCACGCGTCAAAACCTGCGAGCACAAACTATCCAGCCATGCCAGCAACTCATGAAGTTCAGCTGAGCTTCTCTCCTTGGTCATTTTCGACGCCGACAGGACATCATTTGTGCATCTAGTCACCTCCTGCCGCAGGAATAAAATCTCTGAATCACGTTCTTGTAACTGCGACTGAAGATTTTCAATCTCAGAGAGAAGGTCTTCGGACATGTGATGCAGTTCATCAAATTTCGAAACTGTCACCGACAACTTTTTCATGGCCTTAGCACGTGAAGATTCTAGATTTTGCAAATCCATATTTTTCTTCTGTATGACTTCCTCCATCTCCTGAATCTTGCTTCTCAGACCTTCCATCTGGTTCCCATCCTCGTCCAGTACTTGCATCAGCGCTTCGGCTTCTGCAAAAAAAAAGTTGATTTAAAATTGAAACACAAAGGAATAGCAATTGCACAGACAGAATTTATTCTATACACATGCAGGATTGACATGTCTAAAAGTCACAATTGCATACCTTGTTCTTTGGTAGCCAGCATATCCGTCAATGATTTAACCTTCTCCTGATAGTCTATTGATATAACATGCTTCTGCTGCAGGTCTGCTAGTTTCTGTTCTAACAGGTTTCGCTCCTCCTCCATCACCTTGAGCCGGGACACTGAATCATGAACCTGATTCTTTGCATATTCAAGATCTTGAGCATACTTCGCAGCCGAAGCTTTCGCTTCTTTGATTTGACTTACAAGCTCAGAGTGAATCCGTTCATTTTGCGCATCCTTTTCCTGGAGCTCCTTTTGCAACTGAGATACAGTACTCCTAAGCTCGTTATGTTGGCCTCCAACAGAGTTCGCCTGTATACCGATAAACTCTTTGACAGCAAACACAAGTCTATTAGTCAGATCCTTGACGAATTCCTCAGAAAGAGTTTCAGTGTTGAAGGATGTTTCCCTATCAGGCAAAGCCAAAGATTTCAAGGAGCCCCCAGCATGTCCAACAGCTGAAACATTTCCAAATATTTGCACTTTTCCACTCTCAATCTCCATGATTGATCCTTCACATGCTTCAAAAAGCAAGGCAATGCTTCTGTGCAAGACACTAATTTCCATATCTTTCTCTTTTCCCATGGATGCAAGACGTGCAAATTCATTCGTGATGGATTCCAACGATTCTTTCTGAGAGACGACTTCTCCCTGCAAATTACTGACATCATTGATCAGCAATCCAGCTTCTTCTTCCAGAAGAATCAAGTGTCTGGTTATTCTTTCCTTCAAAACACCAATTTCACTAAGAAGATCCTGCAAGGTATTCAATCCAGCTGCATCACTAGACGAATCTGATTTCATAGACTCCCAAAAAGAAGCTGCACCCAGGAAGCCCTGTCAAAAAGGAAAAAGTCACCTTCAACAACACAAAACACAACAATCCCTTATGCTGCAGGCTTATACCATAACAAGCAAAACATCTACACGCAACCAAAAACTCTGGAAGAAAATATAGGCTTCTAAGATACTGTCGACGGTAAATCCAGGATATTTAATTCAAAAGCTCTTCATGACACCCGTGGACAGTGCACAGTGAGTAGCAGTTCTGGTGAAACATGTGCATAGTAATTATTCTGAAGCACTGAAATAAGCTTAATTCACATTCTATTTTGCAGGAAAGTGACGCAATTGCTGAATTTCAAGAAATTTTAGAATCTCAGATGAGTGTGCAAGGCAGTCCTATAGAAAGCGATAGACAAGGACTCAGATCATGAAATAAAACTGAAAGAGGAAAAACAATAGCAAGTCAGAGAAGTCATCAGAAAAGAATTATTCCAAGAAGTACCTTCTTTCTTGTTCGACCAGTAACACCAACAGCTGCTGACTCAATCTGTTTCTCTGTGGAACCCATACTGGCTCTTAGATTGTTCAAAAGCTCAACATCCTTAACAAAAATATCAGCAGTCAAATTATTTATCTCAAAGAACCCCTTTTGAACTTCATTGAAACTCGACTTAAGCACCTCAAACTGTAAAAGCTGCTTTCTTCTTTCTTCAGATAACTTGTCCACATGAGAAAGCAACTCTAGTTTTGCAGAAATTGCAGCTTCCTTTTCCTTTGACAGGTTTGACATGTCATCATAAGCCTTCCCTAACTCTTCTTGCAAACCGTCATTTCTCTCTTGTACTTCATTCAACTCCGCCAGTAGAAGTTCTGCTGCCCTTTTAGATTTTACCGTCTCCTCCTGAGAAGAAGACAGAGTAGTATGCAAGTCGGAGCACATCCTCCTAATTCCATCCAACTTGAGCACCGGATCACTCACATCGGCCAAACCTGTGAAGCTGATCTCGTCTATTTTGTTAAAAACAATGCTCAGCGTCATCTCTCTATTTTCCACTACTTGCTTCACTTCCATAAGTTGATTCTTCAAGAATATGCTCTCAGCTTCAAGGGCCGTATTTCGATCCAACAAGGCAGACATCTCACTCATCTTCTTCTCTAACTCTAGAATAGTGCTCTCCCGGAAATTGAGCTCCGATTTCAACCGACCAACCTCAGCAGTTGTATCATCAAAGGCTTGCTTCAAACTATCTCGCTGCTGGACCACTGATTTACCTTTTCTAACAGCGACATTTAGCTTATCTCTAAGAGAAGCTGATTTCTGTTCCCCCTGACTAACCAGTTCTTGCAAATCCTCTTTGTCCTTAGCCAAGGATTCCATGCCAGTTGTCAAAGATTGACACTTCTCCATGAACTCATCTCTTTCTTCTTTAAGTTGCACCAGTTCACTCCTAACCCTTTCAAGCTCTCTACTCAAGTCCACAACTGTCTCTTCTTTCTCTGCAACCGTATCAATACTCCTTGTCTTGCCCAAATCTGAATCAGTATGATGGGTCTGCTCATCACCTGCTTCCCAATGATACCGTTCATCGAGATTCGAACCATGCTCGGGCAAAGTAGTTTGACTTTCAGAACTTTCAACAGAGCCTCGACTATAGTCCCCTATGAGTTTCCTCAACAATTGTTCCAAGCGCTTGATCTCATTTCCATCAGAAGCAATGGCTTCTGATCCAGAATCTGACAGAGCATCAATAATTAAGTTCTGCAACCTGCAAATCTCACCGTCTATGTGCCTTATTTGGTCCTCATGCTCAAGCTTCACAGCCATCTTCTCCTGCAAAGCAATGACCTCACTTCGTAAACGATCAGCCTCATGCTCCAACAAATCAACATTTCCCAATGCTTTCCCATGATCAGAAGTTACAGATTCCAGACGCCCAGAAAGTTGTTCTTTTTCATGAACAACTTCTTGGAGAGAAGACTCGAGGCTAGATATTCTGTTCTGGGATTCCTCCAGATCAGCAGATAGTAACCCAGAATAATTTTCCAAGTGATCAATCTTCTGGTGCAAAGATCTCAAATGATTATCAGCCTCTGACAATGCACACCCTAACCATTCAATCCGTTCTTCTGGCTCCATGGATCGCAGCTGTACAGGCGTATTAATCCTATCTAAAACCTCCTCCCATCTCTGAACCAAATTGTTCCTTTCCATCAAGGACTGCTCCAGCATCTCGTTTTGCTCAGCCAATTCATAAAATTTAGTCTGCAACTCATCGTACTTCCTTCTCAGATCATCAACTGGGTTCGCATTAACTTCCCCTTCTTCTTTCCATGCGTCAATCATGACCAAGCCGGGATCAGATTGGGTTCTTTGGTCAGAATCAAGTGGAGGAGCAGAATTCCCAGAGACAGACTTAGCTAACCAATCAACTTTTTCAATGACACCTTGGGAATGAAAACGCTGTGACAACTCTAGATCCTCAAGTATCTCTTCTATTCTTTGTAGTGTGGCATCTTTAAGAAGAAATGACTCGCGCAAAGCGGTTGCTGAATTGCGAATATATGATAATTCAGATTCAAGAGCTTCCATACGCTCACCTGCTTCAGAGTATGCCTTGAGTTTCTCCCCAAGTTCATAAATCCTTGAATCTTTCGACCGCAACTCCTGAGCGCATCTCTCTAGTTCACTGGAAGTCTCTCCAAGCGACTGTTTTAGACTGTCACGCTGCACAACCAAACCTTTACCCTTGGCAACAGCAATACCAAGCTTCTCTCTAACAGAAGCCACCCTCTGCTCTGACTGCTCAAGCTCTATGGTTTTGTCCTTCAGTGCACCTTGGAGTGCAACAGCAGTATCCTTTGCTTGAATTAAGCTTTCTTTGAAAACTACGATTTCATTCTGCAGTTCTAAGTTTAAGGATTTTAACTGGTCAAACTGATTCTGGAGCTCCCCCAGCTCCAACACTTTACACTTAATGTCCCCCTCCAGTAAAGTCGAGTCCTGAGATACCTCTCTGTACTTGCGAACCAACAATGACACTGATTGTAAAAGTTGCAGAGGTGGTTCATCTAAGTTGGTCTTCACATCCTGTACTTCTATCACATCTTGCACCAGGGTCAAAACATCATGTGGATTGATCATCTTCTTTTTCATTTCTTCAATAATATTTGTTGCACCCAACAACTCTAAACGAAGATTGTCGTTTACTTCCTTAAGCTGGCCCATCTCACTAAACAAACGTGAAACCTCTTTTATTAGAACCCCATAGTAATCTGCATCAAGAGGATCGTGGTGACTATATTCAAATTTCTGACTCTCAACTTCTCCAGCATGTCCAGGAAGATTGTATAAAACACTTAGCAACCCGCCACAAATACTCTTCAAAAGACTGGAAGCTCTTTCATTCTCTGCAAGCAAAGCGTCATATTTCTTTCCAGTATCTTCATACAGGCTAGACAATGTGTCACGCTCATTAGCAGTAGCATTAATCCTTGTTTTCAGACCCTGAATCTCCTCATAAGCAGCAACTACTGAGGCCGAGATGTGGTCAAGTCTAGCTGAGGTATCACCATTTGCAGATCCTGGAGATGTACTCTTTTCGATAGCAGCATCTAGCTTCTCAACCAGGTGCATTATGCTAGCAAGGGTAGATTTCCTTCCTCCCTCGGCTGCTATTACATACTCGACCATTTGCTTCTGCAGATATCCCATTTGATTCGATACTTCGGGCATGAAATCACTAGAATTTATCCTCAGTTGACGTAAATTATCGTGCAATTCACTGATTCTCCTTTGACAGTCAGTCAACTTCTCCTGAAGATAAAGTTTCTCAGCCCTCTGACTCGCTTCCTTAACTTTTAAAGACTCATAAAGAGTCTTTAGTTTGATTTTGTCCGCTTCAGCACTATAAGCATGCTGTTCAAATGCTGCATACAGCACCTCCAGCTCGATGCTCCTTAGCTCTAGAATACTATTATAGTCCTTCAGACTCCTCATTTCCGTTTCAAATTCCACAGAGACAAAATTAGCAGTGAAGCCACTATCTTTCTCCTTACTGAAGAGAGAGCTTACATGTTCAGCATCCTCAGATAGTGCCTCCAAAACTCCTCTCAGCTTTTGCACCTCATCCTTCGCTGACAAATATGAATCATGATGCATTTGACTTTCAGTAGAAGAGGTCCTTCCTGAGTCATGGCCATCGAAAACAGCCTTTGACTCAAAAGCTTGAATCAATTTTGAGACAGGTGGGATGGCATCTTTATCCTTAGATTGACTCAATGAAACAGAATAAGTATGCATCCCATCAACGGCCTTTTCAAGCTCCTCCACAGCAAACTCAGCCTCCTTCAAGTGTCTCTTCAAGGTTTCAAAACCCGAGTCATCCCGGAGATCCAAGTTCAGTTCTTTGACATGTGGCCTCTCATTGAAAATATCAGATACTGCTTCCGCAAATAGGTGAGATGAAACATCCAATTGCTTCACATGATTTCTATGAGTGTCACTGGCACCAGCTGCACCGGAGTGACTACTACCACGATTACCTGCTTCTGCAGCTTCACGAAACAACCCTCTCTGTATGCAATCAAGGTCAATAAGTGTGGTCTTACATATTCCCAGACTGTTCTGAAGACAAAAGTTTTCTTCAATCATTCCTTCAAGCTGTTCTGTCACATCATTAAGATCATCTTCAAGCTGCAAGCGCTGATTATGTTCTGCAGACAACTTCTCTTGATAACCAACAATTTCCGATGAAAGCCTCTGACTCTCACGAACAAGAAACTCTTTATCCTCCAGCAGCTTCTTGCGATCATCCATCCCAGTGGCGAGGGTCATATTTAATCTGGCATTCTCCTCCTGCAAAGATGCCAAAATATGCTTACACTCTGCCAGATTCCCTGAAAGATGCTCGTTCTCACGGAAAACATAAACCTTTTCCTCTTCCAACTTCCTTCCCTGGCTGGTTGCAAAGTCGATTTTCATATTCAAGTTTGCAATTTCTTCCTGCAAGGAAGCCAATGAGTTCTGATAGTCAGACAAGCTCGCCGAGAGGCCCTTGTTTTCACTAAGAAAGTGCTCATTGACCTCCTCCAGCTTATTTTTCTCATCCATCAACGATGATATATTCTTCAACAGCCTATTATTTTCAGCATGTGAAGCTGCCAGCAAATCGTTGCAGTCTGCCAACTTTCTCTTCAGTTCATCTAGTGCAGCAGAAGACTTGTTTTCTTGTTCCTTTGCAGATTGGACGATGTCATGAAGCTCATCTTTGGCATCTTGGAGCTCTGATTTACATCGAGCAAGCTCAACATTTAGGCTATTGTTGAGTTCATTAGCATTCCGTAGTGAAACATTGAGCGTGGATATCTCATCTACCAACTTACGATTCTCGCAATAAGAAACCAGTTGTTCTTGGGACTGTTCATGATGTTGTAAGAGAGAGAAATCTCTTAAAATGCTTGCAAGGTAGAGCTGTTCTTGAAATGTCTGAGGAAAATCGGCAACACTGCTCATGGGTATGGTATGACCGCCCATATCCACAGATGATCTTGAAATGTTAGCCAATCCCATTTCATCTTCTGTCAGCCCCTCCGGCACCACATCAGGTTGAGAAAGATTATCAGAGACCTCATTTGTACAACAAGGAATGGTACCGTCACCTGCTGAATTTTCTGCTTTTACCTCCAGTACACTTTCGTGACTGCTGCTCTCAGATGTGTTGGATCCATCATATGAGTATTGCTTTCCAGTGCCTTCATCAAGAATACTAATATCTTGACCTGGTTCTTTCCCAATCTTTCCAAAATCTTCTGAGGCCAGTAGTAAGCAAGACGGACCTTTGTCAGGATTCCCATCAACCGAATCTTCACTTTTGCGATGCAACTCAATTGGAGTCTCAAAAACATTCTCTACACCTATGGGAATCTCTTGGGAAGATGTAATAGCATCTGTCATTTCAGTATCACCATCCTTGACATCAGAAGCACTGATAGATACTTCTGGCTCAATGTTTTCAACTGGATCATAGGTCTCAAGAGCATCAGCAGCCAACTGGGGAAAAACAGTAGCTTCTGCACTGAAATCATTTGTGAACTCTGAAAGCGCATGGCTTTGAGTTATATCTAGCTCAGGACTTCCATCATCATATTGCATTGAGCCAAGAAGGTCAGCTCCCTGGATTGCCCCTACCAAGCAATAAATCAGAATATAACTACAGCATCAAACTCGCATAGTACTAAAAGTGTCTACCACTCTACCTAAATGAAACTCAAGTTAGGTATAAGATAAAGAAGGCACAAACCTACATCAGATACCTGAGCTTCCTTCTGTTGGCCCTCAGCATCGGCATTAATATCACCACCGTTTTCACAAATAGAAGCCCCATTAGAATTGAATGGCGACCGACCGGTTGCACCGATTTCACTGTCTTTCGTTCCAGTATCAACGTTTCCTCGGTCTCCCATCGACGAACCAAGCTCATCGGAGACTGAAGTCTCCACTGCCTTGAGATCCTCAAGAGAAACCTGTGCATCACCGGCTACAGCTGTGTGTCCCTTTCCCTCGATATTTGGTAGAGGCATGGGATCAACAACTGTAGCACCATCTACAGAATTCTCCACCGTAACTGAGTCGGATGAAATAGAACCGTCGTGCTGAACAACTACTTGATCATGAAATTGAGACGATCCTGTCGTCCTTATATCATGATCAGCAGGCACATCCCCTTCATTGTCAGGGCGGTCAGACTTATCAGCTTTGCCAGTGGAACTTCTGCTTGATTTGCCTTCCCTGCCCCGGTTGTCCTTTTTCTGTCGATATTGCTGCAGCTGATAACCAATAAAAGGGGAAACACAAGTCAACATCAGAAGCTTGACTGTCCAATAACTAATACACCATTTTCACAAACTTGCAAAGCCCGCATATATGATTCTCAATGAAGACTTAAAAGATAAATTCTTCAATGTAAAAAAACAAAACACAACTTCAGGTCCTCAAAAACTTCGAAGGCAGAAATGCCAAGAGTTCATTTCAACTCATCCAAACAATTGCATTATGGAGCCATATTAGACATTCGATAGTGCAGCAAAACAAATCAGGACTCAATACAGAGGAAAACTCGATCGATTCGAAAAGCAAAATGGGGACATGAGTAAGTTACCCTCTTCTTTCCAGCAGCAAGAAGATCAGTCCGATTCCCAGCTGCCTTCTTATCCATCCGGATTCAATCAAATCCCGCAACAACGGAATCAGTCACAAGCCAAAACCATCAGCATCAATCCACCTAGCAAAAACAACAACAATTCACAATCCCAAATCAGCACCACTACATACACACCACAGCTAAACAACCAAATCCCCCTTCTCTTCACTAGATCAAAAAAACCCTAATCGGATCACCCCAAATTCAGATCCCAAATCAAGCCCCAGCCAATCGAACACCAATGAATCGGAATCGAAATTGTAATCAACCGGATCGTGCGAAAAAACGCAGAGCACATGATTGAGGAGAGAAGAAGAGAGAGTGCGTGCCTGCGTTCGTGTTCTGCTTAATTGCGTGAGGAATATAGAGAGGGAACAGAGAAGAATGAATGAATGATTGACGCGATCTGATTTCGTCGTCGTGGTGGTCGTGGTGAGATGGTGGTTGAATTTTGTGTTTCTACTGTTTTTCGTCGTCGTGAATAAATAAAAATGGAGCGTATGGGTGGGTCGTGTATGGGTCAACTGTACCGGCAGGGTGCTGGCGGTGAAAGGGAACTTTTACCTGACGCTCGCCTGGACTGACGGGATTGTTTCATCTTACTTGCCTATTCTTGAGGGATTAGTGTTTGTAGGACGATGCGTTATTTATGTTATGAGATGTGTGATGTTGTAGAGAATCTTATCAGGATCATATCTAAAGAAGGGATGCCATTATTATTGAAAGTTGAGATTAATTATAATGAAAAATATATGTTATTGTTAGATGTTTTCGAGATAATTATGTTTGTTTTCTATGTAAAAATTATAATTTTTTTTTATTAAAAATTTAAACTGTCGATGGAATATTCATTTATCCAATATTTAATCTCACAAATGTTATACGTGATTCTATGAACTATTTTGGTTAAATCAATATAAAGACCTCCAATAAAATTGGAGTGGCGTTTCGAGAATGAACGTAACAAAAGCTTTGGTACACCGGGTTCAGAATAGGCTTCCTGATGAGCTTCAAACGGGGTCTAATATTGCTGAAAGTTTTGGCCGTGGCTTGAATCTGGTGCAACAAGAATTGAGACGCACTATTGGTGATGTAAAACAACACTTTTCTGGACTGATGATGGTTGGGCAGCCGATAAGCCCCTCCGACATTATGCATTATCTCCTGTTACAGTTTCGGATTTACAGAGGACAGTTAGCTCATATTGGATTGAGAACCATGGCTGGGTTTGGGATCAGTTCCGGCATTTGCTACAAGCGGATTATCACTGGTCACAGCAATTAAGGTATGGCCTGGAGTGGACATTTGTGATAGCATGACTTGTACTGGTACCTTAAATGGTCGGCAATGACTCGGCTGGGCATATAAGATCCTTACAAAAAACGAGCAACCGGCACAACCTATTGATTTCGTGTTGTGAATTATTTGGAAATTGTCAACAACACAACGCATACGTTGTTTTCTATGGTTGGCAGCTCACGATCGAATTATGACATTGTCAAGGCGTGTTCACTTGAGGCTTGGCGGAACCGACGTTTGTCTCTTGTGCGGCGAGGATGTTGAAACTACCCTCCATGTCCTGCGTGATTGCCACTATGCCTACACAGTATGGGCTGCTTTCAATCCAAAGGCAGTTCACAATCAGTTCCATGATCTCTCGTTAAAGGACTGGATTAAAGTCAATATCGCTACTGATTCACAAGTCCAAGGTTTAATACTGTGAAGCATTCTTTTTTCGTGTGTTGTCTGGTGGTTACGGCGCTAGAGAGATTTTCTGGTATTTACTAGTCAACAATTCACGCTTGGACAGACTATCGAATTCCTGCTATCACATCGACACGAAATTAGTACAACCATTGTGAAGAAAGGGGTTCAGTCTCAGGAGCTTCAGAGTGTTTCTTTACTATGGGAGCGACCTAAGGAGGGCTGGGTTGCTCTAAACACTGATGGTGCTCCTAAGTGCTCAACAGAAGTCGTAGCTGCAGCTTGCAATTTATGAGACAATCATGAGAACTGGATGGAGAGATTTGTTGAGAACTTAGGCTTTTGCTCTGCAATGGCCGCTGAGCTCGAAGCAGTGGTTAGAGGTTTGGAGTGTGCATGGGCGTTGGGGTTTCGTCGTATCTTGTTGCAATCTGATTCCTTGACGACAGTTCTACTGCCTAGACAGGATCCCCTGACCTTACATCCATATTTTTCAGATTCTACTTCGGGCTGGCCAACGACTTGATCGTGAATGGGAAGTACAAGTGCAACATGTCAATCGCGAAAGCAATCTTATAACGGACTAGCTGGCCAATTATGCTCAGTTATTTTCCATCGGTTGTCATATTATTCCTAGAGTTCCCCAGCTTGGGCATTTCATTTTTATACACTGCAGTTTTGTTATAAATAATCCCATTTCCTGAAAAAAAAAAAAAAAAAAAAGACCTTCAGTAAAATCATTAAGGTAAGAATGACATATTCCCTTCGTCTAATAAAATTCCAACACTTATTAAATTGATATATCCAAAATAAAATACTCCAACATTGTCTCATTTAGCCAATCTTTTTACAAAACATCTACTCTATTTTTATTTTTTTATTTTATGAACACATCATCACACTTTTTTTTCCTCACTCCTCCCACTCACACCAGCATTAAAGATAAAATTATTATTTTCATAAAAACAAACACATGCAAATTAAATTATTATATCAATCAACCAAATATAATTTTATTGATACGGATGGAATATTTTGGTTGTTGCATGACAATATCACAAAAATTAAAGTTTGATAATCATACATCATAAAATCAATAGCTCCATACAATTTACTGATTAAAAAAAAACTACATACTCTCTTCATTCTATAATATAGGCAACGAAGGATCCCGTGGATAAAAGAGTTCACGGCATTATGAATGGTCAAAAACGATATTTTTTTATAAATTTATCGTCAAATATTAAAGATAATATAAGATATAAATTATAATTTTAAAACGAAATAAAATTTATATTATATTATTTAAATTTTAAAAATAACATATAAAAATTTATAATTAATAATATAATTATTACATAATATTATCAATATTATAAAACACGCATAATTTTTTCACATTAAATGAAACCTCAATTGTCACATTCAAGCCTCATACCACTGTCAAACTTAATGAACGATATTCTTTCTGAATTGTAGTATACGTTACAATCTCACATAAAAAGAAGTGCATCTTCAATGTGATGTGTGACAGCCAAATTGTCAAGATTTCCCTTCATCCCCAGTCAGACACCCACACAGAGAACAGAGTACTATTCTCCCGCATTCACAATCAACCAAAAATCTCAATCAAAACCCAATTTTCACAATTTCACTGTCAACACTGTTCTTCTATATCGATCGAATCTCACCACAAGTTTCACATTTCCACAAAGACAAAAGTCGAACCCAACCCACATTTTAGGGTTTATTCGATTCCCCATTTGATTCGCACAAAAAACCCTAATTTCAAGGATCTTGAATTCATCCTTTGATTTCAAGGCCTAGCTGGATTTGTTCAGTGTCTTGATGAAGAGGAAATCAAATCAGTGAGTCTATTTTTTTCGGTTTTGCATTAATTGCTTGATGGGTAGTTGAATTTTCACTGCTCTCTGTTCAACTCTGCTTTGTACTGCTATTCTTGTTGGTTGGTCCCATTAGGTGAATGTTTGGTGGGTTGATTCAATTTGGGGTTTTTTGAGGGTCTGAGGTCGATTAATCATTGCCCATTTCCTCAATTTGTTTGTTTCTACATGAAATTGAAATTTGATGCATGGAAGTCGATGCAGTCGTCGAGAACTTGATTGAATGAGATTGAGGGGTGAAAGGGTGTATCGGGTTTCCGCGATTTCGTGTTTTGAAGGGGGGTTTGATGGGGTCGAAGAATGGGAATGGTAGCATTGAGAAATTGTTGTTGACTAGGAAGTCATTGAGCTTGTGCTTGGATAGATCAAGAGCTCTTGGTGTTGCCCTAGATAAAGTAGGGCCTAGGTTGGAAGAGATCAATCAGAGATTGCCGTCTCTTGAGGCTGCGGTTAGGCCCATTCGGGCTAATAAGGATGCCCTTGTGGCGGTTGGCGGTCACATTGACCGGGCGGTTGGCCCTGCTGCCGCTGTGTTGAAGGTTTTTGATGCGGTTCATGGGCTGGAGAAGCCGTTGCTGTCGGATCCACGGAAGGATCTTCCGGGGTACTTGGCGGTGCTCAAGAGACTTGAGGAGGCGTTGCGGTTTTTGGCTGATAATTGTGGTTTGGCTATTCAATGGTTGGAGGATATAGTCGAGTACTTGGAAGATAATGTGTTGGCTGATGATCGGTATCTCTTGGATTTGAAGAAGTCCTTGAAGGGTTTGAGAGAAATGCAGAGTAATGGGGGAAAGTCTCGGTTAGATGGAGGCCTTCTTGATGCTGCTTTGGACAAGTTGGAGAAGGAATTCCGACTGCTTCTCACAGAAAATAGCACGCCTCTTCCGATGCCTTCTCAATCACTAGGAGCCCAAGCATCTATTGCCCCTTTGCTTGTCCCTGTCCCAGTGAATCAGAAGCTTCAAGCAATTCTCGGGAGGTTAATGGCTAACGAAAGGCTTGAGAATTGTATATCTATCTATGTTGATGTTCGTGGTGCCAATGTAAGGGCGAGCTTAAAGGATCTCAACTTGGATTATCTTGAAATATCTGTGGCGGAATTCAATGATGTGCAGAGCATCGAGGTGTACATTGCTCAATGGGGCAAGCATTTAGAGTTTGCGGTGAAGCATTTGTTTGAGATGGAATACAAGCTGTGCGATGATGTATTTGGGAGGGTTGGTTTGGATGTGTGGATGGGTTGTTTTGCTAAGATTGCTGCTCAGGCGGGTATTCTGGCGTTCCTTCAATTTGGGAAGACGGTGACCGAGAGCAAGAAGGATCCCATCAAGCTGTTAAAGCTCCTGGACATTTTCGCTTCTCTGAATAAACTGAGGTTAGATTTTAACCGTCTTTTTGGTGGAGCCGCATGTGCAGAGATCCAAAACTTGACGAGGGATCTCATCAGAAGAGTTGTAGACGGAGCATGCAAGATATTCTGGGAACTTCTGGTTCAGGTTGAACTACAGAGGCAGACCCCACCACCGGATGATGGTAGTGTGCCGAGGCTGGTGAGTTTTATCTCCGACTACTGTAATAGATTGCTCGGGGATGATTATAAGCCGATCCTAACTCAGGTTCTGGTCATTCATCGAAGTTGGAAAAAGGAGAAGTTCCAAGAGACGCTTCTCATCGAAGCCATCCTCGACATTATTAAAGCCATTGAACTGAATTTGGAGACATGGTCTAAGGCATATGAAGATACCATGCTCTCACATTTTTTCTTGATGAACAACCACTGGCACTTGTACAAGCATATGAAGGGAACAAAGCTTGCCCTTCACCTGGGTGATTCTTGGCTGAAAGAACATGAACAGTACAAGGAGTATTATGCTACCACCTATTTGAGAGAGAGTTGGGGGAAACTCCCGGCTCTGTTAAGTCGTGAAGGTCTTATCCTCTTCTCTGGAGGACGGGCTACAGCTCGAGATCTTGTCAAGAAACGGCTTAAAAAGTTCAACGAGGCTTTTGATGATATGTATAAGAAACAGTCAAACTGGGTTGTGTCCGATAAAGATTTGAGAGAGAAGACGTGCCAGTTGATAGTGCAGACGATCGTGCCGGTGTACAGGAGTTACATGCAGAATTATGGGCCTCTTGTTGAGCAAGATGCGAGCTCTAGTAAGTATGCGAAATACACTGCTCAGTCTTTGGAGCAGCTGGTAACTTCACTATTCCATCCAAAGCCGGGAAAACTTGGCAGCTTCAAAGGGAGGCAGTATCTTGGAAAGTTTCCGAGCGTTGGTGCAGATGGAAACCACTCTTCTAGAAGCTGATGTGGGAGTAAGTTACTGATGTACTGACCGCTGCCCTTGAAATCGAGATTCTCGGAAGCTTGAGTTCGGAGCATTTGAACTATCTTTCATCTAATGAATCAGATGATTTCATCAGTTTTCATCCCATTTGATGTTTCTCAATGAGGCAGAAGTTGTTCGATTCTGTTTCGATTGCACATAATTCATAATGCTCTCATCTATGATGGCCTGAGGACGTGTAAGCACGAACCCATGACCATTAAACATGGGTTCCTTCTTTGTCTACCGTATGTATTAGACAGCGGTCGAAGAAAGTCAGGTGCGGTGCTTATTTTTCTTTTATCTTCAGCCATACTTTTTCAAGGTAAACGAGAATATCTCAGTTTGATGCTTGCAACATTATTCTGTACAAGTGCAATCGGAATTTGAATGATGGGTATTGATTTGTGAATCAGGTCGCACTGAAATCATCGAGGAACTGTAGACTTGTATGAGATGGATTGGATGTTATTGCCATCGTCGAGAGCGAAAACATACATGTACTTGTGGTATTGTAGACGATGGGTTTGATCCTTTCTCATTGCATCATGTTCCTGTATTTGTACAATATGTTTGGTGCTGATAGCATGGTCTTATTCATAGTCACTAGATGGGACGTGAATCGGATCTAGAGAAGATGTATACAGTCTTACAAGGAAAACCTTTCTCTCATCTATGAGGATGAAGCTATTTTGTCTAAAAACAAATCCAATATGTTGCACATGAATAAGTATATTCTATGACTAACATGGTATGTGGTCTTTGAACCAGAGAGAGAGAGAGAGAGCTAAGCGCTAATTGAAAATATTTGTCCATGCAAGTACTTCAGAAAGGGAAGAAGATGATGATCAGTGAGGACTTGCAAGCTTAGCAAGGACCCCAACAGCGGCAGAGTTGATATAAGTGCAGGGCTCAAGTTTAGGTCCATCAAAACGACGGTCTTGGAAGAGGTCATTCCGGTCAGGACCTCCAACTATGGCGCCGGTGAGCTCATTGGGGTTAGGGGCATTCTTGGCAAACCAGTTGACGAAGCTGAGGGCGCAGCTAACAACTTCTGATGGCGATAGCACTGGAACAGAGGCTCCTCTGTGATGAGGTTGCGTCGGCGGGTTGTTCCCGTATCCTACCATGTATGATCTTTGCTGTGGATTTTTCCCTAGCAAGTAATCCATCTGCATATATGTGTACATATCCTCGATAAGACATTGAAGAAGCTGAAGCAACTATTTTGCTGTTTAATAGTTGTATGTGCCATACCTGTTTCTTAGCAAATGCCATGAGGCTTTCGGGGCCGAAGTTCTGGTTACCACAGGTCACATGCTGCTTGTATTTCGCTAGCAAGTCACTGTATACGCTGAACAAGAGAGAAGTCGATGTCACGTACTGTGTGTTCGCCCCATCTCTCAGGTAAATCATCCCGCCTGAAAATCAAGCACCAGCACTTCCACCATTAGCCGAGATAACCTGAACCAGAAGTTTCAAAGGACCAATATATGGTAAAGAGAAGGGAGACCTGGAGTCAAGTAAATCTGGTGATAGGCACTTTCGGGAAGAACCGAGCATATAAAGCTGTCAGCCAAGTTCTTGTAGTCCTCGAACTCCTTGTCCCCTTCAAAGTAGAACTGCAAATAATTTCGACATAAATAACTACATATGTGAGCGTCATCTCTCATGCATCGAGATTGTTATGCTGATATGGGAAAGGCAGTGATTTGGCCTAGTACATCAAAGACATCTGATTCTAGGCAGTGGAAACATACTTGAGTGAGGAGGATTTGTGAGCCAGCATATTTGAGATCCCAACTGTACTCGGAGACCGTAGCATCCAGGGAATTTTCCAAGAGATACTGCCGATAAGTTGAGTTCCTGGTGGCCATATACAACCATGTTGCTGCCCATTGTAGCTCATCCTGCAAGTTAAACATATCATAAAGCAAGCTTTGTACCAAAATTTGAAGATCTGAGATACGAATGTGAGCAAGCCGCCAGAGATGCTTATGCTAATCAAGTTGAATCGATATCAAAAGAACAAAGGAGGACGGTGTCGAAGCCTTACATTATAACCAGAGAACGAACAGTAAAAGGGACATTCTCCATCATAAGTTCCCCTGTATGTCTTCGCGAACTTGAAGAGCTGCAACATTGTTACTTTATTCAGCCTTTGGAAATGAAAACTTTGAAAGAACTGTTACTTGGGTACGTATTTCTTGAAATGTGTATATGTACCAGTTTAGCTTTGTTCAGCAGTCGATGTGAATATGGGTGGTCATCATGTCGGAAAACAATAGCAGCAGCAGCCAAAGCAGCTGAGGTCTCAGCAGCGATCTCTGTACCAGGTTGTTGCTCACTGATCTTGTACAATGTCCTAGGCGTCTGCATGTTTTCTGGCCTAACCCAACATTGATGGTCTAGACGCGGATCTCCCACCTTCTCATACACAACATTTTACACAAAGTTCATAATTAAAGGTGATCTGAAGTTGAGAAGCCATATGTGTTTCTATGGAAGATGGCATTCATTCGAGAAATTGAATTAACCAGGGAATATGCAACTAGAATGAGGTAAATCTACCTGGACGTATAAGTGATTACGTTTGGTGCTACACTTGAGAAAATAGTCAGTACCCCAGCGAATAGCCTCCTGGACATGTCCGAGCTCACCAGCAGCTTGAATCTGTGAGCGGTAGAAGATTGCGCTCCATGCAAGCGTCGTGATTGTGAATGCCATAGGCAAACCATACTTGACATTGTCTCCGGCATCATAGTATCCACCGGTTAAGTCCACCTACAGGATCGCCATGTAAGTATCAATCATCAAAATCTTGTACAAGCATCTTAACTCGTTCTGAGATTCTGGTTTAACACTGTCGCTTTCGTCGCAGATGCAAAGTCTGATTTTGCATCAGTTGTTCCAACATATGAAAACCATTTTCAATACATGATCAATTGCAAAGGGGGGGTTGAAGAGCCAACAGTTCCACATCTTTGTGGCCGTAAGTAATAATCCATGTGCTCTTTTTCTAGTTCAACTTTGTTCATTCAATTTACATTCATGTTCAAAACAATCTTTTTTTCCAGAATAGTTTACAAAAAACAGGTACTAAACATGGATGAAAAGCAAATGGCACGTATGAAAAGAAGCTCAAGAAGAGGTATCACGCTAACATTATCAGGCTTTCCGTCTTCAAGTCCAGAATCACCGCGCCAAGGCACCCTATTATTCGCAGGGAGCTTCCCTGACCTCTGTGCCTCCAAGAATATCAACGACTTGGTAAGCGCTTCCTTATAATCAAACCCACTTTCCGCGGCCTCCAAACACATTGGCATTGCACCCAACACCACCACCGCGACAATGGCCACCGCGGCCCATCTTAAAGATCCCATATAATCGATCTCCCTCTAGTTCGAAACACGTATCTCAGAGATCAAACACAAAGAACTTAACAGGATTATGAAGAAGGGAAAGACAGAAAGGAATTGCAAGGAAGAATGAGAATATAAAGGGCCGGAAGTTGGAGTTGGAAGGTTGGCAATGCATTTGCAGTTGAGATTATGAGAAGGCAAAATATTGCCATTGGTTTTTTGGGGTGGAATGTGAAGGCTCATGTTAACCGTAGGAGTTTGGAGGATGCTGCAAAAATAGAAAAAGATCAGACAATACCAACAATGTCATGTCTCCTTAATTACGTTTGGGATATGTTTATCTGTCCTATCATTCGAGATTTTTAAATTAAGCCAACTTTCTTGGTTTAGACCCTAATCACATATAGGAGTAAATGTTTGGTTCGACCTGGCCCGACCCCTGACCCTTTTAGAGTTCGGACTTGGCTCGACCCTTAGGAGAAGACTGCTTGGTCCTTTGGACCAGACTGTCCGGCCCTTTCCCCGATCCGGATCAAAACGCGCCCCTAAAGGACGTACCCCTTCCAAAAGTCCAGTCAGGTCCGGAAAAATGTCAGCGGATCTATAGAAACCTTGATGTCTTTTTAGGACTTCCCACCACTTAATCTCCATCGAAAAAAGATTGTAATTTTTGTGTCGGACATACATGAGAATTTTGATCGATATTGCGCAACGATCAAATATTATTTTTTAAGAAAATATCGTGATAGTAAACGCCATGTACTATAACCGAACCATTAAAAAATTTAAATCGTGTCGTTTAGATGAGTAACAAAGTCCTTCAAATTACGTGTTGAATACTATAAGTAGAGAGAAACGCAGTAGTAATGATGGATCGAGTCAGTATCATTGAAGCGATTTGTTTGACATAACATGCTTCTCGTCTATCCTTGTTCATATACATGGGTCGTTAGACCGTTGCCTATAGTTACAGTTTCCACAAAGATACTGTCCAGTTTGTAGATCCTCTCGCGAACTGAAGCCGAACTAGAAGGTAAGTGAGTATGGCCATGTCTGTTCAAACCAAACTCACCTTCAGTATCAGTTTTCCATGAACTTTCACTGCTTTGCGACATTAATCTTCATAGCGAGCTAGCATAACCGTTCCAAGTCCATTTTCTCGTTGAAAGCAAATTCGGTAGATTTAGTCACACTATTAGGATAGACCAAATTAAGGTGGTGGTCCTAAGAGAATATTGAAATGTGTTCGTCTTTGTTTACTTTCTTAGCTTAGGTGTTCCGAAAATCTATATAAACAAGCATCATGCTTCTTGTTCTCGATACGAATACCCATTTGGTTCCCGCATGATTGTTGCGCTTTTGAGTCAGAGCTTGCGTCTTGTGTTGTGTATTTCCTGATGTGGTTGTCGACTCAAGGGATGTTGGTCTCGGAATGGATTTGTGGAGTTTTTTTTTTTTTTTGCTATGATCATGGTGTTTTGTCGATTTTGTTATGCATCGTTGTTGATTCATTAGTGTATGGCACCATGATGGCTGAGGATTAGGGAAAGGTGTTCGGTTACGTTGAATATGTTTGACGATTACTTGAAACTAGCATTCTCATGTTGATGTGGCAATGAGTGTTACGTCGTTTGATTATTATGTGTGGTGGTTTAAATGTCTTCGACCATGTAGTTCGTTGATATTTCATAGCTTTGTCTTTTTTCTTTTTTTTCCTTTTCTTTTTTCTGTTGTCTTATAATAAACTTAATTGCATGGAACAGTGGTTTTTATCCCGATAAACAGAACGATTCTGGTCGCATCATTTATATCCTGCTATGAATTA
The DNA here is from genome assembly GCA_001925005.1 of Drosera capensis. Taxonomy (NCBI): domain Eukaryota; kingdom Viridiplantae; phylum Streptophyta; class Magnoliopsida; order Caryophyllales; family Droseraceae; genus Drosera; species Drosera capensis. Next base: position 9,002 of record LIEC01012517.1, on the reverse strand, counting down.
AACTTAGCACAAAAACTGACATTCTTCATCTACCAGAAAAAATAACGTCAGTTTTTGTGCAACAGTGGAAAGTCATGCACCTGGTAATGTAAGCATGGTAGATAAAAATGTCAGTATTCACTGTTGATTGTCGTCTTGACTCTTGCCTTCTACCAATAACATATGGTTTCCGATATGTCATAGTTCAAACCTAAGCATTTGATGGAGTAAGGATGATTCTAGGGATGAGAAATCTCCAATATGCGTTAATAATAATGGTTGATTTGGCATTATATATCCTTTCTGCAATACTCGTATAATGATTTGGTGCATTGACTTTCTCAGTATCCAAGCACCAATGGAGGTTTTCATTTGATGATTCAATATACAACCTCCATCCCAAAATAATTATATCGTTTCCTTATTTTGAAATAAGGAAAAAATAAATAAATCTAAATTTATATGTATAATAATATTGGGACGGAGGGAGTAGTAGCCTGGTAGGTGATAATGTGGAATAAGGTTTATTCTGTCTTCATTTTGGTTTGTCATGCGATGAGGTATTATGTTCTGGTATCATGATATATATACCTTAGTTGTTATCTCAGGGTTCTTATCTTATTTTTTGTAGAGCTGGATGCCCTCATCCAAGTTTACCTTTCCAGGTTTTATACTTTTGTTTGTTTGGTTACCGGAAGCTGAGAGGTTAGCAATTTGCTCAAGGCGCGGGTTTCGGGTAGTTTTAGGTGTAATATGAGTTTTAGTACTTTTGATGATACTTCCTATACGCAGATATTTCAATAGAGGACACTCTTTGGACTGAAACTCCTGTAGGTTAAGCCGGCTTACAATCATGCTGAAGCCTGTCGGACCATTTGAGGTGAGGAAGCTCGTCAATCACAGAAACTATGCCGAAGCTGTGGCAGTCACCAAGCTATGTCTGGGTAAACCTTCTGATGTAAGTTTCTCCATTTCTCAGTTTTGATGGAGCTCCATCTTTTTTCATAAGCATCGAACCATAACAGGACCGATATATCGTTTTTTATGGCTCGATACATAGCTTGGTTTCATGGAAATTTCTTTTCCATGAATAACCTGATCGAGAACTAACGGTCGAAAGTTCATTACTCCAAATGAGTTACGACACCCTCTGCTGCTGAAAAAAAAAAAAAAAAACATTCTCTCTGTCTCAATAAAATTATAAAATTTATTTCAATTAAATTATAATTTTATCTTATTTGAAATTTTTTTCTTTGTAAAAATATCAAAACATTCTTATTATTTATTTTATATTATAAAAATCAAAAGAAAAACTAATTTTTACATCAAAAATTAACATATATATAAATTATTATATAATGATTACTATTCTGATTCTGTTGGAACTAAGGAGCCATCTGTCGTCGCTGATGTACCAGCTGTTTGACTGTTTGTTGCCTTCGTGTCAGCCAAGCTGTCCTCCGATCCCAACCAACAGAGGCTAATGGAAGATTGCAGGCTTTGTGCGACGGATAGAAAAACACCGTCGAAAGCAAAAGTTTGTTTCAGACCGTTTAGATATAAACTCTATAATTAAAACTCTATCATGTTATGTTATATTCCATCAGTATCATAATAAATATAATATTTATTTGAAAATTGTTTATCTAAAAAAATTATAAAATCAATTAAATTATAATAAATTTTATTATAACATATATAATATATATATATAATCCTGTGTCAATTAATTCACGAGTAATATATCACAAAACTACTATCAATCTTCTTCTTGTTTATCTGCAACTATCTGGAGAAAATCCTCGGGCCTACATATCTGGTCCGTGTTTTTTCTTGTTGAAACCATCATCTTCTCCGAACAATCCATCGTAGAGAAAAAACAAAAGCAAGCATCAATGTACTTCTTTCACCCAAGAATGAATTCAGTCATCAGCCGATAAGTTCTGGAGCCAGCAAACAAAAGATCTATTGTAACAGATCCGAACTTTCATTCTATGTAACACATCAAACACAACACCCAATAAGATAACCATATATATGTACATTCAAGTCACAATAACATCACACAGCAAAAGCTGTGTTCCGATCTCTCGACCAACAAAATCCCTATCCCAATCCCTGAATCAAGCACAAGCACACGGATTCTCCCCACCATTGATCGCATCCTCCACCCCCGCCGCCGCCGCCGATCTAAACACGAGATATCCGACCGTCAACCCGACCACAATCGCCACAAACACGCCGCCATTAAACGACATCACGTCCAACGTCAACATATAACCGATCACGGAGTTCACACCAAACAACACTGCGGAGGAAAACCTCATCACCCTCACCGATCCTCCCAATTTCACCGATCCTCCCAACGATGTTGAATCGGTTGTTTGGATGGTGATGTAGCTGTTAGGTTGAGGAGTTGGATGCGGCGGTGTTCGAGGTACTGGTAGAAGAAGGAGAAGAGAGAGCAAGCGAGGAGGTTAAGGACGTAGTCGGTCCACGTCGATGTTCGCCAGAAATCGAAGAGGAGCGTCACCGATTTGCCCCAGCAGAACGTCATGTGCATCATCTTGGATGGATTGCTTGGGATCTGATTCTGCGTCGAGTTCTTGAGAGAGGGAGGAGATTTGTTGGAGGGGAATGGAGGGGAAGGGAAGAGAAGGGAAAATGTTTATGCGTGTGCGTGAGGTGAGGTGTACGAAAAGGTCGAGTGTGTGTTTGTTGGTGTAGTACGACTTTTTGTTGGGATTTCCAGTACTGAATTGATGACGATTCTGGTGCAGTACACGCCCGGGCCGGGTCGGGTTGGGGTTGTGATTTTGGGGCTGGGCTCGAAGGTGGACTGGTTTTGGGGATTTGGGGAGAGGAGCAGGAAGAAAAAGGGTTGTGTGCGTGAAGTGAATATCTACAGATGGTTTTATAGGTTGATCGAGGTGTCCTATCTATATATTCAGTATCTATAAAACCTATATATAGTTTGAGGATTAGTGTGAAATAATCTAAATATCATATTCATCTTCGATATAAAAGATATTTATCAATAAAAATATATCAAAAGATATTAACAAAATATGTTACGAATTAATGTAGATAAATTTAGGTTCATGTAATGATCTCTCGAATTTCTTATATCAAGTTATATGCACACCATTAGCTCCCAGCCATTGATACTCAATTTTGGTCTCTTGGAAGGACATAGTATTTGTTTGACCCGATTCAAACTCAGAGTTATGAAATGCAACCTTATTGAGTTATAAAAACAAGATTTTAGAATAGATATATAAACAACAATTCAAAATAAGTGTTTTTTTTTTTTTTAAACAATATCTCCATCAATCCCTGGCCCAGAAGATGACAAGATGCAACCAAATTATCTCTAACATTTTTTTTTTAAAAAAAAGCCCCCAATTAATTGCCACAGCTACGATAATGGATAATCTTTCCTGGCCCTTGCAAATACAATTATTATACCCTTTTGCAGTTCCAGGTTGTATATTTCAGTTGTAGATAAACACTAGTAATACAACTCACAGCAGCTGCTTACATCCCACAGATAATACAAAACCAACAGAAAGATACACAGATCAAAACCCCATCAACACACAAATCGTCAAATCCATCGTCGAACCTCTCCGTGTTCTCCTCCTCCTCCTCCTCCTCCGCCGCCGCCGCCGCTGCAAATCACCGGACATTGAGAGCCGCCGGCGAGCAATATCCATTTGTATCATTCCTTATCTGTCTCTTATCATTCTTTTATCTGTCTGTTATCATTTCTATTATTGTTACTCGTCCTGGCGATGGTTCGATCCGTTATCGTGTTCTCCATCTTCGACCTCCTCAAAGGTACGTTGTCGGGGATTCGTGGACAATCGCTGTGCGGTTTATGTGAATCGTTGTTTTTTTTTTGATTCGGATTGGATAAGTTTTGTTGATTCTTAGTTTATTGTGATGTTTTTGATCGATTGTATCAATTCGATGTTGATATCATGCATATTGTGTGTTCTAGTGGTTGGGATAAGTTGAAGCGTTTTCTTTCTGTCGATGTTTCGATTGGTTTATTAAAAGGTCGCGATAGGCGGTGGCTTTGGGAAAAAAAGGGGCTTCTCTTGAAAGGCAATTGATGGGGGAGTTTCGTTAATGTTAGCTCATGATGTGGCATTGGAATTGAAATGACTTGATTTGTTAGGGATCAAATTCGAGGTGCTGTTTGTTATCTGATAAATAAATGAGCAAACTGGATGACTTTGGTGACTAGTGAATGAGTACCTAACTCTAATTTGTTAATGTTGGTTGTTTTTTGATTAAAAAAAATTATGAGTTGCTCTATTCGCCGATGTGAACATGATTCTCTGAGATCCTAGCTAACTTCATGCTGATGTCGCCCTTTCCTTTTGTTATGGAGTGCTGATGTCGGTGTGCTGGTATGATAATTGAGTAATATGCATTGGCACACTTGGACGGGTGGGGTCGCTGTATCTTTCCCTTCTTTGTAACATGGAAAAGACCAGTTTGCACGCAATTTGCTGTGATGGTCGACACAGAAATGTCTGGCTGTCCCGATCCTGTTGGCAGTTAGTATACGTAGGTAGAAGCCATTTGCTTGTGGTTAGTATTTGTAGTGAGAAGACATTTGCTTGAGCTGTTGAGTCAGTCATAGATTTAAAGGCTGACTGAATTCTTTCTTTGACAGGATTCGGGTAGTACCCAAGTTGATGTCGGTTCTCTCCTTTGGGGGACTATTCTGTGTATATGCCTTGTTGATTTAGGTTCGTGGTCCATAAATAATGAGCTTGTCAAAGAGTAGCTCTCCGGTTCCTGAAACAAATCAAAGTAACGGTGGAAAAGGAACAATCTTGAATCCAAATGCTGCCGAATTTGTTCCCTTATCCCTCAGAGTTGTGCCACCTGGAACTGCGAGTAGGTCTGATGTGTCGTCAAAGTTTCTTACTGGAAGTTCATCAGGGAAAAGGCTGCTTGAGCGTTCAGAGTCGTCCATTTCAACTAATTCCGAAGAGGAAACTCGGCAGTATTGGCAGCGGCAGCTTCCTGATGACCTAATTCCGGATTTTAATGTTTCAGTTGGAGTTGGCTCAGGACTTGGAGGTTTATCGCTAGCTGGATTATCCCTACATGATAGTAGTGCAGCTAATAGGTTATCTGCAGTCATGGATAATGGTTACTTGTTGAAGCAGCAGCTTGATTTAAGCCCTCATCATGCTAATGGTACCCACATGGCTGACAACGCAAGATATCCGAGATCATCTTTTGGAGATAATCCATCACGCACTTATTTTACTGACAGACCAATCAAACCATGGGACAAGCAAGCGAGTAATAGTGATCATCTTCAGGCGCATGATGACCTTGAGGAGAATTTTGTACATGGATATCCCAATGATGTGGTTGATGACATTCCTACATTGGAGAATAGCAGCATGAACCCAGTGGAGTTTCTGGCTTCACAGTTCCCAGGTTTTGCTGTCTACAGCCTTGCTGAAGTATATTTTGCTAATGGCTGTGACCTCCATTTGACTATGGAGATGCTTGCTCAGCTCGAGGTATGCTAGAAGTTTTAGGAACACTGCATCTTACACAAAATCCAATCATTAATCCATGGTGAAAATATTGGGCAGTCTACTTGTACATTTTTTCCTTCGGTCCTTGCTCATTTAAAAGGTGCCATGTTCTTCCATTGTACTCGAAGTTCAATATTAATGATTAAAACTTGTAACCCATTCTGCTTCGTGTTAGAGAGCTTATCCTATAAGATTTTCTTTTTCTTTATGCTTTTTTCCATTACTTATCTGTATATATGGGACTTGCATAACTACTTAACGTAGATGCTGATCGGGTCCTCCGTTAGTGCACCCATAAAGTTCTATGGGATGTCTTCGGCAGGGAATATATCTTCTTCTTCTTCTTCTTCATCATCATTATTATAATTATCTCGAGTAATAAAGTCTCATATGGTGTTGTTTATTGTAGCTTGACGGTACATATATTCTTCCTTCAATTTTGCTGCTTATACATTTTTTTAGTTTAACTTTTTGCTATCTAAATCAATATACCACTGTTGATACCACAGTTGAACGACTTGGCTTCCTTTCATTTTGACTTGTTTTTTTGGAACTGTAGCTGCAAGTTGATGGTGGTCTCAATTTGAATCCAACTTCGAAATCATCGTCAACTCCAAACGTTAGTCCAAGGGATTTCCCTGCACTATCGCCTAACAAGGCCAGCCTGTCAAACTATGCTGGAAGAGATGTTCCACACACTGCCAATCATCGTGGATCTTCTGACAAGGAAAATATGCTTTTGTTTAAGTCCGGGCCTTCATTGCCTTCTAGGGGATCCGTTGACTTCGCTTCAGCTGTCAGGAAGTTAGCATCTCCAGATTGTAACGTATGGAAGTTTGATCAGAACGGCTCAGCTGATGGCTTTGTAGGTTCATCCAATGTTTTGACTAGCTCTTACAATGACAGTGCTGCAAGAAGTGTCTACGTTGAAAAGTATCAGGGTCGTGGTTCAGCTCGAGCTGCACCAGTTTGGCTTGAGACTGGCGAAGCAGTAGGTATTGTATTCTGACTCCTGAACTCAAGGAAAAAGTCTTCAACTCATGTATTAGATATTTGTTACCATTTAATTGCTTTTTTTAATGGAAAAAAAGTAACCATTCAATTGCTTTTTCAAATGCTGAGTTAACAGGGAACCTATATTCTGAGTTGAGGGAGGAAGCTCGAGACCATGCACGTATAAGAAATGCCTATTTTGAACAGGTACATGCAGACACTGAATCCGGCTATTTTTTTAATGCAGGTAGGAAACAAATGTATTCACTAAATGTTTATAGCCTAATATGGCTTTCCACAGAAACAGTCTAGATTGATGGACATTGTTCCTGAGAGTAAGAACCGCCTTAAATGTGGCAATCAAATTTTTTCACTGTTTCAAAAGAAACAAATCTTTAAGCAGCATCAAGAAGCGTAGTCTCACCCTATATTCTGGGGATTTTCAAAATCCACAAGATGATGCCATTTTCATCTAGCTAGCGCAATGTCCTAGTACAGAATATTTCCGCTGTAGAGTGTTCTCATTTGTGGCATTGCAAAATGCATATGTTGTCTTGTGTTTCATCAAACTTTTCCAATTCAAATTTGGGTTTGGCGGATTATTCATTGCTCAAAAGTTAGATGAATTTAATTGTTTACACTGAACAAATTTATTTTTGATTGGGGGATTAGCAAGTTTTCCTGAGTTTGATTATTCTTACGTGCAAGTTTGTTATCTGTGTTTCTTCTGGATGGTTTATCATATTTGATGACGATCATCATTTTCTTCTTAGGCCCGCCAAGCATATCTAATCGGTAACAAGGCTTTGGCAAAGGAACTTAGTGTCAAAGGACAACTGCACAATATGCATATGAAGGCTGCACATCAAAAAGCTCAAGAGTCTATTTATCAGCAAAGGTAAGTTTCCTTTCAATGTTGTCTTTATCTGCCTTGAGGGGTTTTTTTTTTTTTTTGGCGTTTGAAGTGAGGTAAGGTGAGGTAGTTCTTCTAGCATTATCCAATCTGGAGTTGGGTCAACCTTACCTGATGCACCATTATTTGACATTTATGTGTCTACTTCATATTTGTGACAGCTTGTCGGAGTTTGCATTCCAAACACTGTATAAATAAGATTCTACCATCAAGCTTTTTTTATGGATTCAAATTGCGTACTAGAAATTGTCTTATTTCATGTGTTGTGGTGGAAACTGTGTTCAAGCATGATATTGTTTGTTTTTCGTGGTGATGGATATTTGCTTATGTTGTGCTTTCATCTTTTTGCTGGAATGCAAGTATCTCGGAGCGGCAGAGCCATGGCAAAGGGCAGGAGAAGATGATAGACCTGCATGGGCTTCACACAAATGAAGCTATACATGTGCTCAAGCATGAGCTAGCTGAATTAAGGAGTGCAGCTAGATCAGCAGGGCAGCGCCTGCCGGTTTATATCTGTGTTGGGACAGGGCGCCACACCAGGGGCTCCCGCACTCCTGCAAGACTTCCAATTGGTGTGCAGCGTTACCTCCTTGAAGACGAAGGCCTGGACTACTCAGAGCCACAACCAGGTCTTCTTCGTGTTGTGATATATTGATCCAAGGCTAGTAAAGCATATCTGATGGCTGCTCTCATGCTCTTTTGTACATTTAAATGGGGAAGAAAAACTTGAACAGGAAGTCATGAACAAAAAAAAACAGTATCTGGATAGCACAGACACGCAGAGTGATCAAGCCAAGGACAATTGAAGTGAATGAGGAAAGAACCGAGCATGTTTCTAGAAGCTGCGGGGGTTCAATAGTATCTCTTTTTGGTAGTCATCAGGATCTTGTTGTTTTGCGCTTTAGTTTCAAGTCTGGATTCTGACTTGTGAATTTTGTAAGCCTCTGATGTATCATCCACTGTAGATCTGTCAAATGTATCTGATATAATTGATTCAATTCATAGCCAAACCTTCAAACTTGTGCAGAAAGTTCTTTTTAGTATTATGTCCTACATCTATCATCATTCTTGAAAAACCGAGTTGCAACCAAGCGTACTATCTCACTTGGAAAAACCGAGTTGATACAGACTTATAGTTGACATAGTATTATGTCCTACATCCGTCGAATGTTCTCTCTCCGGCGAGCCTGTAACACGCCAAGCCATGAATAATACAGCTCGACAATATCCCAAGTATCGATGCAGAGACCAAGTAACACAACCATGAGACCAAGCAACACAACTGTTAAGACCTTTCAACGTTGATAGAAAAAATATAGGTCTCAGTTAGATGAGATGATACAGAACATAATGGTAGATACATACCTCAGTAGGTAATGCAGTAAGCATACAAATCTATATTTCCGTGAACAAGTAAATATAAACGGCAAAGTGGGGCGGCAGCTTGCTGCGCCTCTCACATTAAATAAAAAAAGGAAAAAATTTCTTTTTATTATTTACCAAAATCCATGTGAGGGGGCAGCAGGCAGCAACAACGCCCCCCC
>LIEC01012516.1:55991-68412 GCA_001925005.1 Drosera capensis | reverse complement strand
ACAAGTCACTGATGAGAAATGAAGGAATACAAGACATTGTTCTAAATGGGCCAAACATTCCAATGATGCGAGATCCAAAGGACTCCACAAGGGAAGTTCAGCGACCAACATCCCTCTGGACCAAAGAAGATTGGGACCTAGAGATGGTTGGAAGGAAAGCCCTCAATCAAATATACAAGTCCCTGGATGACAACATGTTTGAAATTGTTGTCCATACAAGTCACTGATGAGAAATGAAGGAACAAATGAGATCAAGGAAAACAAGAAGGACGTATTAATACAACAATACGAATTGATTTCAATGAGATTTGATGAGAACCTGACCACATTCTTTGAAAGATTCAACATTCTCATCAACAATCTCAAAACCTTAGGGAAGACTTTTGAAAACAAGAAAGTCAACCTAAAGTTTGTGAGATCACTTGGGAAAATCTGGAATACCAAAACAACTGCTATAAGGGATTCCAGAGATCTAACAAAAATGATTCTAGCTCAACTGTATGGTGTTCTGCATACCTATAATCTTGAAGTTGAGCAAAATAAGCAAATTGATGATGCAAGAAGAAAGACACTAGCCTTCAAAACTCAAGAAAGAGTGTTGAAATCTATGGCAGAAGAGGAAAACAGTGACACCTCGTCTACAAGCGAAAAGGATCCATCAGACGAACTGGCACTAATGGGAAAGAAGTTCAAAAAGCTATTCAAAAGGAGAACTTTCAAAAAGAACTTTCCCTCAAAGACCAAAGATGCTGAAAAAGAAGTTTGCTACAACTATGGGAAACCAGGACACTTTGCTGCTCAATGCAGACGAACAATCCAAGACTCGTCTGTACCTAAATTCAAGAAAAATCACAGTAAAGTGACATCTGGAAGAAAGGATAGAGGCAAGGCATATGCATCAAAGACTTGTAGCGACACAGGCTCTGATGATGAAGACATCATGTCAAATGCTCAGCTATGTCTCATGACAAAAGTAGAACAAAAGCAGGTATTTAATCTCTCTTACTCAGAAACTACTACAGAGGAATTGAAGGAAGCATTTCAAGAAACCTCTGAAAGCTTTATTTCTCTTCTAAAAGAAAATAAGGAAAATCTTAAACAAATTGCAACTCTCAAGGAGAAATGCAATTTAAATGAAGAGACTAAAAATAATCTAATCAATGTTCAAGATAATCTGAAGGAAGCAAATGAAAAGGTGAAGCTTCTGAATGTAGTATTGGAAACACTTATTATGAGAAACACTGAGCTTCAAAAGCAGGTAGATGCCTGGAATGGTAAGACCCTAGATCTATAAAAACTAATCAATGTAGGTCAATCTTCCCATTATAAAACTGGGATAGAATACAATGATTGGTTGAACAATAATAAGGATAAAAGGGTAATTACCAAGAAAGATGAGCAGACCACTGCAAAATTCCTACAGAAAAATAATATCTCTACTGCAGCAGAGGTACAGACGAAGAAAGGCTATACTACAGGATATGTGCATAAAGAGTCAACACTCTACTACATAAAACCATGCAGAGTAGGAATAACTCAGCTGCACCAACAGTTCTGAGAAAGAACAATATTCTTAAGAGATCTGCAATGCAAAGTAAGATCTCTACTGCTCAGCCTCAAAGAAACTGGAGCAGACTACCTGTATATATATATATGATAAAAAGAGAGTAAGAAACTCTCAAATGGAATTTAGAGAAGGATCCTATGGAGCTCAACATACACCTAACTACTCAGTATGGAATAACTCCTCGAAATCAACAGGGAGAAGACCATATTCGAGACACACATGCTCATGTCAAGAGCAGCAGACCAAATGGAGAAGACAAATGAGAAGCATAAGACCAAAGGTCTACTGTTATACCTGTGGCAAACTTGATCACAAATCGTTTAAATGCTGGAGCTCACACAAGAAGATAATTCAAGTGCTGGAGCTCAACATACTGCTTTCATTTCTTTGATAATAGAATTGCTTCTGAAAAATTATCACAGCCGAAAAACGAGATAAAGACTCAAATAGTCATAAATCTCAAGTGCAGACCAGACAACATCATCTAGAGACTACCTGAGTAGTCTGCATACAATCTTAGTGTGCACAATATCATTATTCCGTATAAAAGACCGTTAAAGTCTTAAACAACCTATTCATCCCTCTCCTCTAGGTTGAGACTCGAACCTTACAGATCTGTTCACCTATCGGTATTTTGTTTTAACATCGTGTTTCGTGTAACTTTGTTTCAGCTTGTAAAGTTGTTACATCTCACAGACTTGTACCATTTCCACGATATGATCAACATGCTGATTGAGTGTGGCCATGTGAAAGGAACCACATCGTTTGTTTCGGTTATGATTTCCGACAAAGCAATAGATATGTTAGTCACTTATTCATATGGTCGATAGATGCCTTGTGTTTATGGGTACTTCGGACAAATGTATCATGATCTTGCTTGTGCACTCTCTTCCTGTTTCCCTCGGGGGAATGTGATTCAAAGCTTTGCAACGGCTCTATATATGTATTCCGGGTTTTAAGTTATGAATAAGTCTTGTTTTGTTACGCAAATAAGGTTCTGTTATAGTTTCGATAGCGAAGCCCAGCCCAATTCCTCAAACCATCCAACACAGGCGTACTAGAAGATCACCAGCATATTTGGAAGATTACGCAGCTTGATAATGCTATCTTTCCCTCGGGGGAATGTGATTCAAAGCTTTGCAACGGCTCTATCTATATTCCAGATTTTAAGTTATGAATAAGTCTTGTTTCGTTACACAGATAAGGTTCTGTAACAGTTTCGACAGAGAAGCCCAGCTCAATTCCTCAAACCATCCAACACAGGCGTACTAGACGACCACCAGCATATTTTGAAGGTTACGCAACTTGATAATGCTATATGTTATTTTTATATTGTTATCCTTATTTAGATTATGCCTTAGTTAGTTATTTCAAAACTCTTACCGTTGTTTTCTAAGAAATTCTTTAGTTTGTTATTTAAACATGATGATGTTTGCGTTTGGGGATAGGCAATAAAAAAGTTATGAATTCCTTCTCTCTTGACTATCCTCTCCTCCTTTCCTCCTTCATAATCTATACAGTTATTGTCCCTAATAGGTTCTTCTTAGCTGGTTTCAGGAAGTGGAGTTTGTTTCCATATATGTAGCCCGTACTTAGAAGTTTCAGTATGTTACCGCCTATTTAAGGACATGCTTGTAAAAGTTTATTGTTCTCTCCAGTTTCAGGAAGTGGAGTTTGTTTCCATATTCGTAGCCCAGTAGTGCTGTAAAAGTTTATTGTTCTCCCCATTTTCGTTCGTCAGCGTTTTGTTTCTGTGCAAGTGAGGGTTTAGGACCTCCTTGATCGCTTTCGATACTGTCATCTTCATCGATCAGACTACTCCCATTTCCATTATGTCCAAACAAGAACTGAGAATCAGGCCCGTGATGATTCTCCAACGTGACGATAAGGGGACCCAAATAGTACCTTGTCCTCCAGAGAGGACCGATTCCACCAGCAAGCGAGCCGAGGATGCTTGACTTGCTGGATGAGGGAACACCAACTTTTATCAAATTTAATTGGTTCTTCGACAACTTGCTTGTAAACGAATCACACACAGTTCAAAATCGGATTTTATTTTTAACTCTTCCTAAATACAAAGTACTATAATGGAAGGTGAAACCTCAGCGAATTCTTCACACATTTAGAGTTTCATTGCCACCACAAGTTACAATGCACCCGATTATCAAGAAGATCCATAACTGGGTACTATTAGTGGTACCTCTGTGTTCCTACCCGTGGTAATAGTAGGTTGTATTGTGGCTTTTTTCTTTGTAATGTCGGGAACGTTGCATCTTATGATGCTTTATGCTTTCTTTCCACTAGTGTTTTACCAAGAAATTATAACACTGATCATACTCAGTCGTAACGGGTAAGGTGAAGTTTGTGTTATATCAATAAAGAGTTATTTGAAGTCCAGTGTGACTTGAACGTTGTTTTTTTCGGGTATTTTGGATAAAATAATGATTAGGAGTATCATTGGATCCCTGTCATGATCATGACACTGTCAAAGGCTATTGAACTATGTGAAACGAAGGTGTCACAACCCTTGTAATGATTATAACAGAAGGATAAGCTCTATTTGATTTTTTGTGCGCATCACGGTCGTGACAGAACGCAGTCACGGTCATAAAACACCAGGAATACCATGTTCATTTAATGGTAGTTCCTAAATTCTCTCGATTTCTGGTTTCGAGGATGAAATCTTTTTAAAAAGAGAAGAATATAAAGACCCAAAAATTTTGAGATAATTTTATTTTCTCAATTATTAACAAAAATAGTATATTATTGAACGTTGTAATTTATACAACGGGGTTATAATATTCGTTTGTCGAAATCATGACAAAGATATGGTAAATACCAATAAATTAAACCCTAACACATAAATATTAGGGGTTTAACATCCCTTTAATTTTTATACTCTAACACTCACCCGCCACCTTCCACTACAACCCCTCCCACTTCTCCTACCCCTTCTAATATTTTTCATTATTCTCCTCACAACTTCAACGTAACATATCACTTCCTCATCTCCTTATCATCAAATCTTGGATCCATGAAGATAAACAAGGCGGCTAAGACTCGACATGATCAACTAACACCATGCATGGTTTAAGCCATCGACCGTTGAAGCTTGGCTTGTCGTCATTGGTTAAGATGAGGGGAGATGAGCTTCATGATCAGAAAGATCATAAATTTATTGGAAAATCATGACTCTGTGATAAATGTTTATTAATATATGTTAAATCCTCACATGTCTTATTTTTTATGAATTTAATAGATCACGATTTGGAGTTCTGAATCTTAAGATATAAATCAAATTGTGCAGGTTTGTCAATCTGTAAAAACTGGTTATGGAGTTGATTTTATGGTTTGTCAATCTGTAAAAATGAGCCTTATATCGCTGGAAAGGTCTTGAATTCTAGTTTCTAAAAGCAGTTTATAAATCTTGATTTAGAGTTATATGTAAAGACTTATGAGATAATTAGTGAAGTAAGATCAAACTATCTAATCTAGTAGAAAATATAAACTTGAACCAATAAAATGCTATTATTGGCAAGGTTTCATGACAGATACTCTATTTCTATGGAAAGGTATAGAGTCTATTTTATGTAGAATTTTACAAAAATAATTGTTGAAACTCTATACGAAAAGTTACAAATTTACACGTGTCAAAAGATCATTTTGGACAGAATCCGGGAATGAACTGTTTTCATCTCGAAATAACTCCAAATATTAACAAACACTTCTAATGATAATAAATATATAAAATCATCATCATTGACAATTAAAATAAGTATTTAAGGCTTGTACATAGCTCAATATCATCTCATAATATTAATATAACGGGTTTTCATTAAGTACAAACAAATATGCTTAACTCCGGGACGTGAACAAACATTCACAACGGAATGTATTAATATGTGAATCCTATTATATTATAGGACTTGGAGAGGCTCCTCGTTGTCATTTAAGGACGAGGCTAAGCGTGTGTATGTAAAGAACTATGGTAAAAGATAATGTTTAGATTTATTGTGTGTGATGATGAGTATTAGTATACCAAGAGTATAATAATATACATTGGAATCTTTGAACGTAGTTACTAAATGTGGCGACGTAAAATAGTGACTGCAAATGCTATGTGCTAAATACTGAGTGTGATAGATTGTTGTTGTATGGTGTGTGTTATGCCTTGTTTGTTGGTATATTATGGGTAAATTTGTGAAAGGAGTGTAAATCCATAAATTGGTGAGATAACTACGTGGTATGAAACACAAAGAGCGTTGTATCTATCATTTTTGTTATAGAGTGACTTGGTGGTGATATTTTTTCATCGACCTTATGAGATTGTTGTGGTATGAGGGTATCTCACTGTAGGGGACCCTGGGCTTCGGTTTGGCTGATCCTCTTTCGCGGATGTCTCTTTTGCTAAAGTTAAAAAGTGGTTACTTATGAAATTAAACAAGTCTCACCAAGTGCATAATTATAACATTGAGGGTATCTACTCTCTGTCGTCTCTGTATGATTGATATGAAGGTAAGTGTAATAGAGACTTGAGTAAACTGCTCAGTAGAGCTGTGCGTGAGACTTGAACTAAGGACTTGTCGGGTCATTGTGTCTTGTCTCGGTTTGTTTGATATGAAAGTCTTGACTGTCATACCAGAAAGGGTAATGACAATAATGAATGGGATGCTCTGAGTTTTGTTTGCTCCCAATAACATATTTGGGACATTCACAAGATGAAATATACATGAACGTATAAATGGCTGGAGTAAGAGAGGCAGAAATATGTTTGGTGCGGTGGTGTTATTTGGTTTGATACTTGTTTGATGATTCTGTATTGTTTGAGTAATGTCTTGTTCTAATATGCTGAAATAGATTATCTATGTGTTTAATTTACTTTGTTTGACTGATGTGTTGATTCCAGAGTAGTGGAACAAAGGATCCAAGTGATCATTCTCCTTTTCTTTTCTTACATTCTTCTCTCGTGCAATCCTCTAGGAAGGGGAGCGATACGTTATTGAGTTTCTATAACTCATAATAACTATTTTTCTATGTCTTTCCTCTTCTTTTTGTTACAAGAATAAGATTGGAGAAGTGTTATCTAAAATTTGATGTTAGTTGTAACTTATGTGTGAAAGGTATTATGAGCTTAGAAAAAGATGTAAATTCCACTTCAAATGTGATATTCTGAGTTATGATTGAGTACATCAAAAGTATAAACTAATGATGTATAAGTCAATTTTGCTTAATTCTTATGACTAATCCAGAAGTATAGTTTTTGTCTAAATGAGATATTGGGTCCAACGACAGCAAGGTCATGAAAGTCCAGGCGTTACAAATACAATACACCACCAAAAATACATCAAGGGACAATGCATGAATCTAGCATAACTCTAACAAGCTCTCCATGGCCTTAAAAGGAACAAAACCACTCAGCATGCATCCAATGGAGGCATACTGCCAATATCCTCTTTCCTCCTTAACATCATCAAAGGAAATCACCAAATCCTCCTCCATATTACTCTCTTGGAAATCCAGACGAATCCTATTGACAACATCATAATTACCCTATAATCCAGGCTTTAGAGCCCCTATATGCAACTTCGCTCCCGCATTTTCATATTCATCAACCTAAGAGAGCCTGGGCTTTGCCCCAATCTCTATCTCAACTATCTTCATCATACTGCATTTAGCAACACTATCAATCAATTTCCCACGTTGTCCCCTTACTAGATGATCTGGCTTTCTCCTTTTCATCACCCTTCGGAGAGAGTCTCGATGGTACAATCTGACCCCCATTCTTTATATATGATATCACCTTGCCATCTATTATACCATCAAATCCTTTCATCCTCTTCTCAACCTTATCAGAAATTTTTTTCCCCTATCCTTAGTGATCTCAGGAACCTTACTAATCCTAGCTTCCTTCACTTCCTCATTCCGACCGTAGTCACTCAACATCTCTGTCGTAACGTCAATATTACGAGGTCAACCACAACACGTCCAATCAAATCGCTATTGGTTGTCGAAGCACCCACTCCTCATTTGCTTACTAGCTATTTTACTCTTGTGGTGGATTTTTGTTAGTTAGAAGCTGAGTAACTTAGGTCCTTTCACTACAAAAAATATTGAAAGTAATATTAATTATATAAATATTAACCTCTCTGTCCAACAAAGTCCACGGCAGATTGACTTTCACACTTGATGATACAAAATTTGATTTATATTGTGGAACGATCAAATATATATATTTTTTAAAATTATTATAAAATACTAGTGATAGAATATATAAGTTATGTATTTTTAAACGATGTGTTGTGACATAATTTTGTTTCATCATCAAGAGATAAAAGGAAAAACAACAAGTTAGTTATCTTGTCAAGGGATACAAGAGAACTCCTCAAAATATATGTTGAATAGTTCACAAAGTGAAATGTTGCATCTTTTATTGCACGGATGAAGTATATAATTAATTAACGTTTTCACCCACATCCGAAAATTTATGATTCCGCCTCTACGTATAATTTATTACAAAATCTTCACGCGACGGGGAGTGATAAGACGATAGAATATCGCTCATTAATTATGCTAAAATGATAAGACGATTGTCTAGCGACATGATTCAAGTTTTTCATCAAGATGTGCGTATAGCAAAAACATTGTAAATGAATCTCGATCAAAAAAATATGTTGTAAATAAATGTGGCGGTGGAAGTAATACCTTTGCAATAGTATATGATTTATTACCTATACAATGTACGGGTTCTCCTTTGTGATATACTCCTCCTATCCCAAAATAATTACTAATATTTTTATAATTTCGGGATGTCTCTAATTATTTATAACGTTTTCATATTTGGAATTTTTTTGTGATTAGGAGTTAAAGAAGGTAGAGAAATAATGATTGTGTGATTGAGAATTAGAATTGAAAAAAATAAATCTAAATTTATATGTATAAAATAAATATTATAATTATAATAAGACAGAAAGAGTATTATTGTTGATGTATTACAAGTTTACAATAAGCGACGACATTACCTATAAAGAAAAAGAAAGAAATGTACTTATAAAATCTCGCTAGGTACAAGATACACCTCTATAATGAAGTGATTTGTGCACACTTATTCTAAAGTTTTCATGAAAAGATTATTACTCCTTTTGTCTCAATTTATATAAAACGGTTTGACCTAACATATAATTTTATTTGTGTACTGAATTTTTTTAAAATTAAAAAAAGTATTTTTTTTAATGATAGTGGGACGAAAGTGGGATTCAAAAAATAGAATGAGAAAGGAGGAAGAGAGAGATTATGGATACTTTTAATTATATTAATATAAATTGATTAATAAATATGAAAAAAATAAAAAATAAAAATATATTAAAAGTAATAAAAAAAATATTACAAAAAATTATGAACGAAGATAGTAGTATTTTTTTAAGGATTTATAGAATACGTATCATTATATAGATATATCTATTAATAAATAAATAATTGAAATTAAAATAACACAAATCAATAATTATGATTAAATTATTATTTTTAATTTTTATCATTTAATTTTAATATTTTATTTATTATTAAATATAATAATATCACGACACATCTCTTTTCTTTCTCATTATTTTACGTTCACGTGGAATCCTCATCTCGAGCTTGGGGACGAGTTGCTTACGACATTACCCGTCTACTGTAGAATTAATGCAGCAATTACCCGCCATTCAAACTAGCCTCTCTCTCTCTCCTCCTCCGCCCCCTCGACGCCGTCGCCACCACCGCCTCCTCAAACTCCCCCTCGAAACCCTCCAATTCCGACCAAAACCCTAACCCTAGAGATCGGAATCGTCGAATCGAACAAGAAGCAGCAAAATCCTCAGAGACCAACCCAATCGTCCAACTCTCAAAACCCTAGGGCGATGGATCCTGAGCAGACGTTTATCAGGGTTCAAGAGCGGTTCTCGCAGATGCTTTCTCCTAGGGTGAGGGCTGCGCTGGAGTATGTGTTCTTGTTCGGTGCGGTGACCTTGTTCTGTATCCTCGTCGTCATGCACGCTAATTATGTACAGCAGGTGTGTTAGGGTTTCGTGTTACGCTCAGTTGTATTCTGGTTATTACTGTTCTGACATGTATTTTGAGAAGCTCGATCGTAGTTATTTTAGAATGATGATGCGGAATAGATTCTAATTCTTTGGTAGATGATTAAATATGTAATTAAGTATATCTTTCATGACAGTTTTGCTTTTCGGTTCTTGTTCACTCAGTTGTCTTCTGATTATTGTTTGACATGTATTTTGAGGAGTTCTGTAGTTACTTTAAAATGATGATGCCGGAAAAGATTCTAATCTTTGGTAGATGATTAAACTGTAATTAAGTTTGTCTTTCATGATAAAGTTCTTGTGAAATGAAAATGCTTGATGGTCAACCCAAAAGACGAGATAAAGTTTGATTTGGCAATTATGTTCTTTCGTCGAATACTTGCGGTTAATTTGGGATGCAGGGAATGTTAAGTTATAGATAATGTTTTTTGGGGATTCTATGAAATTTATTGTAGAGTTGGTTTCTGTTTATGGTATTAGAGTAGTGAAGAAGAGAGGTCAAGAGCTGTGACTCATGTTTTCGAGTTTGTCTGATGTTTTTGCTGTATTTCTCTCACGAGTTGTTCAAGCACTGAAGATGCATTTGTTTGATGTGGCATATTGAGTCCAGAAACCACATGTTGTTGCCACTCGCAACAGGTTCTCCTTTACAAGTCAGCATTAAGGAGGTCTCGTCACAATCTTCTTCTTCGCATAAATTCACTTGCTCTTCATTCGCCCAACATTCTCACGCAAAATGAGCATATTTATGACAATTATAGCACTGCACATCAGCTTTGCTATAACCTCCTCTTTGACCAGCTCCACGTCCTACTCTTCCCCCATGTCTTCCTCGACCCCTTGTGCAGTTCTGTACTTCGAAATTGTCCCTAGCATCAACATCATCATGTGTTGCGCCTCAAACACCACGTCCACGGCCCTCTTTATTGTTGTGACTATCTCGGCCACAACCACGACCCCCTTTATTGTTGTGACTATCTTGGCCACAACCACCACCCCTACTCAACATCAAAAGTCTCCTTTATCTTCTTTATCAGAGAGACTCGCTTGAGTTTGTAACAACTGTGTCGTTTGGGCAACGGTTTCTTCACGACGTTCCATTCTTTATTGGGTTTTCTTGCTCCTCCTCATGCCTGAAGCTCGGGCTATGAGTCATAAATGTATTGTTAATCCTTATGTGCTTTTTACGGATCCCTGAGAACAGAGTAAGATCATTGAATCTAGGGGCTTAGATTGCTTGATTGAATTGACATGTGTATTTATTCCTAATCAATACTAGTTCTGGAACCGGGCTCAATTATGAGATAGGCTTTTGAATAATGCTTGTTTTTCGAGGTGAGGTTTGCTGGGGTTTGATTCGATCGCCTCAAGCTTTCACTGTATTTGAAAAATCCTTTTTATCGCTTATTTGCTACATAGCTTATGTTTCTATGGTAGTACTGCTTTATCTCTTTATGAGGGAGTGGAAAAGAGTGGATCAGCCAGTTGAAAATGATAGCTGCTTTTGATTCTATATTTGTAGTCGGCATGGATATGGGATATCTTGAGTTTGTGTGTTATGGACTTCCGTGATGCACTCCTTTTTTTTCTCTCTTTTTTGGGTTCAGTTAACTATGTTAATCATGACCTTGTCACTGGTACACTCCCATGTGTCGTTCAATTCTTTCCATGCATCCTACAAATGCATGCTTCTCCGAAAGTCCTGTATTCATTCAAATCTTCCAATGCTAATGTTCTCTTTGTGATGTCAAGCCTGGCTGTTCACGGCAGCTCTCTGGAGTGGAAACATCGGAAGCTCAACTTATTTACATCAAGGTACATGTTTTTAAAATCAGTTCCTAAGCTGCTATTGTTTTTCGCTCCTGTTTGTGCTTGACTTTTGAATCATGTTTAAAATGAAATAAAAAGTCCAGATCTTGCAATAATGTATTCTGTCTTTCTGATCTCTATACATTATTTCTCAGACACAGTCGTTCTTTTGCAGATAACCGGAGCTGGGCTATTGTCTCAGAATGAGTCTGAACCTAGTTTAGTGGATATGTATGAGCAGCAAGCCATAGGTTATACTCTTAGTTTTCCTGATATGCAGGAGAATGGATTGTCATTGGCTGGAAAACTTTGGTCAAGTTTTGTTAGTTCTAGAGCAAGGAGGAGTAAGTCAATCTTCAGATTTTGGGTTTCAGGAAATGAAAATGTTGAACCTCAGGCCGATAGTACCACTGATGGTGGAAATTCAAAGCAAGCTGTCCTTGATGGTAGCAGCGGTGGTGACGAGCCACATACTAGCTTTTCCTTCTTGTCCAAGGATCCTTTAAAAGCATTCACTCTTCACTTCTATAATAAGTGGAATAGAAGGCTTTCTTTCATTCGATGGCATGGAACACGCCTTTTGGGAAGCGTTTGGGTATGTTAATCACCTAATTTGAATCATTAATAACAAATTGTAGTTTCATTTGAATTTAGGTAACCCTCAAAATTACTATGAATGCATTCATTCCTCTTTGTTTGCTTGCTATCTAGGAACTCATTCACTCCTATGAAGCATGGGCTGCTGTTGTTGCACTTTTGTTAGGAACACATATCGATATTCAATATTGTTTATCCTTTGTTGTTTCTCTTACTTTATTATTTTGGTGCATTATAGACACCGACAAGCATAGCTATCTGCTATGTAAGGCTAAAAGGTAGAGTCACTATCTTCCTTGAAGTTAACCTGGCAAAAGATAGGGGTAAAAAAAGAACTTATGAGAGGGTGAGGGTGAGGGTGTGTGTATGTGTG
>LIEC01012516.1:0-47379 GCA_001925005.1 Drosera capensis | reverse complement strand
AAATGTGCCAAGCCCTCCTTATATACACAACCAAGGAAGGTTCTAGACCCCCGTGTCTAGAATCCTCCAAGTCTAGGGTTTCTAAGAAGTCTCTAGATTTCTCTAGCACACTCTAGCAAACCCTAACCTATCTACAAAATTGTAGAATCGTGGAGAAGTTTCCGGAGACTTGGGCTAAGCTTTTAGGCCTTTCTTGGATTGGGCCTCGCATCGGCCCATGTTTCAAGCCCAGCCCGTGTCACTTAGCATGTGGTACTCCGTTGCACCATATGATTGTCCACACAGCGTCTTCAATGCACTCGCCATGCCTAGCTAATGAAAATCATAAAACAAAATGGTAAATGGTCATATCGACTCCATTCGAATTGTAAAGTCAAGATCTCTGTCTTCATATCAAAATAAAATTCATAGAAAGGAACTAAAGCATTAGACATATACCAGGACGCTGAAACCGGAGACAGAAGCGAGAGAGGAAGCTCACCAAGATGACCAACAAGCATGATCGATTCAGAGAAGAGCCCAAGGGAGGAAATCACTTTTAATCGGGATTGAGTAGAATACACATGTGAACTGGGTCTAATTGTTAACCCAAAAATTTAAGCTGATGGGTTATGGGTTGTTCATATATATATTGTACTCTTTTTTTTCTCAACGATAGATGTAGATAAACCTACTCACGCATATCTTCAACGCAGAATGCTCACTGCTGAAAGAGGCCGCTGCTTTGCCTCTTCAATGAAACTAGCGCTTGCATTTGTTCCGGCTTCAGGTTCATGAGTTGATGTTTCTGTATCTGGGGTTTGATAACTGAGCAAAGCTTGCTCAACACCTTCGGTCGTCTCTCCCTTTTTCATATAGGAAATTTTTTTTCATGTCCGTTTCTTCAGAATCATGGAATAGCCATAGTAATCAGTTAGAGGAACAAAAATAGTGATGCTCAAGAGGAGCCCTTAACAGCGAATTTACAACAAAGAGGCTAAATTATGAAGTGGATGTTATTAAAACTACACATTGTTCATTCTTTATATGGGTAATCACGCGAGTTTTGAGAGAATATTTTTATTAGCTCGTCAGCAGTCCATAAAAATCATATATTATCAGTTGAGAAAAACTGACCAAATTACAATCAAGCTTATGTTTATCAATGATATGGTTAACATACCATCCAGTTTCACACAGACAAATTGCTTTTAACGCTGAAAAACTGAAAAAGTGAGATCGGTCTGCAAAAAAGGAAAATAATTCTTCCAGTTGGAAGATCACTAAACTACACCTGAAGGGTGCCATAGAACAGAACTTCATGCTCTCTTTTTTATCTTTTCCTTGATTTCTTGGTACCTGGCAATTGCTGTTTGGGTCTCCTGGAGGCTTTTTGTAAGTTATTAGAGGACGTAATTCAAACGAGCTTAAAAAGTTGCTCCATAACTTTGTGAAAGATGACGTTTTATCATCAAACAATCTGGATTGAATTTCTTCTCGACTAAAGTAAAAACCAAACTGTAACAGTACGTATGACACCGAGGAAGTACAATAGTTTTGAGGTTATGAAAGCAACATCAATGTAAGTATATTACATATTCATGCATGGAATAAACAACTTGGATTGTGTGGTTGTGGCAGAATACTTAGTGTCCACACGCATGTTCAATACCCTATCGGCTTAGGAAAAAAGGACAAAGAGTTTGCACGATGTATGTGACCAGAGGTCAACATTAGGTGAAAGGTTCGGTTAAGGAGAAATGCTCACAGTAATGGGACGTCTACATCAGCGAGTGCTTTACACAAGTCGCAACATTGAGAAGAAAACCAGAACAAAATGTATGCCTAATGAAAGCAGCAAAACCTCACATCAATCTCACGAAAAGATCAAGAATCCAATACAAGTAGATTGTAAGCGCTCATCTCAGAGAAAACATCATACCCATCTTAGGAACACCTACATGTGATCTTCATCTTTCAAGCTCCTATCAAAGCAGCAGCATCAAAACCAACAACAGATTGATTGTTCTTGGAAAATTTTAAGTGGCCACCATCATTCTCGACCATCAGCAGACATTACTCAGGGTCATGATCCGGCAACGGAGGAGCAGGTTGCTCTCCTGTATCATTGGTTTCTGTGGCATGATCTGGGAAATGGACAGGCTGCTGGTCTCCTTGGTCTTCATTCTCTGGATGAAAATTTACAGGAAACTTGGTCACCCTGGGCTTATCAGCCAAGATATTTCTTTGAATCCTATCAATCAGAACCTTCTGTGGCGGTTCTTCCCTCAGTTGTTCATCATCATAGTCATTGTTCACGTAGTAGCCTACTCGGACAAATTCCTGTCCCATGTATGAGCATGTCAACAGCAGCACTGTAACACCAACAATATCCTCCTCTCTAATTTTTGAGGGATCTGGAGGGTCTGCCTGCAATTAGTTCAATGGAAAATGTCAAACATTGGTGCTTAGTGAACAAAATGAAAAAAGAAAAAGAAAAAAAAGGCGATGCAAGGCAAGGTGGACAAACCTGTAGAACAAAACGGTAGCTTCCCACATTCACAGGCCCGACTAGTACGCTCTCCAGAAGCTGGTCATAAGTCTCATCCTCCGCTGATCCGACATATATGAGTTTCCATTCTAAATCTGTGGTAGAAACTTAATGAGGTCAGGCTCACTAGAGTAACAAGTGTAACGAAACAGTCAGTGAGAATACAACAATCAAAGCGGTGATCACATTGAAACTGCATCATAAACTTGGTAAAAGAAAAAGTTTATTGCCAGTAAAGAGAAACTAGTTAAAATACTGCCCTGATTTTTTCCACGAAAAAACAAGCGCGATCAACAAGTCAGCACATAAACTGAAAAAAATTGCAGCACATCTGTCTAATTCACTAACTATTTAATATCTCCGAATATCCAAAACACTGAATTTTCACTATCAAGTGGAATACATCCTATTATATGCATCCTCATGACATAATAAAACCTGCTTCTCCCTCATATATTTCTCGAATGATTATCAACTAGTCCAAATCTGTCCCTACTATGCAACTTCATGTTCTGCTGCATTACCTCCTTAATGACAATAGAGAAGCACTAAAAATGTCAAGATTGTTGTGCTTTGCTGGTTTACTTGAACCTGTGCTTAGAGACAGTTTTTCCAAGACAGTCAACCCCAGCCAATATCTTCCACGCAAACCCAACCAGCTCAAAATTGTACTTTAGGTTACTAGGTATACCTAATCAATCCCAGATGCGAATGCTAAAAGGAAAAAAAAATCAACTTCTTGTCCGCATTCCAAATAACTTATAACTCAAATATATGGCATGCACCCAAAGAAACAGACAACTTTGGGTAAGGGATAGCGGAAATGGAAAATACAAGTCTGTAAATGAACTGAACTATAGATAAGGTTAAAGGGAGTATTGCTCATGTCCAAATAGAAGTTAGAACATCACATATTTTTTGTTCAAAGACTGTCAACTGAAACCAGATAGTTCCTACACGCCATGTTGCTTGGATGAAAACAAACAACACTATGAGCTGCTAGTCATGTAAAGAAAAAAAAAAGGACTATGGCCAGGACAGCATGGTTGGATCACTTGACTAGGTTAGGAGAAGAATCAATACACTATGAAGTATTCCCCTAAAACTAGCTATAACATCAGACACTAGTTATATATGCCCAAATGAATCAGGGTAAAAAAATTAAGGTCAAATCATATAGGCCATTTGAGTTCCAGTCCAGTTTCAGAATCTATTCCATGGGATTTCAGTATTTCTCATCACAGTAGCAGAAACCAAATGTCTTCACGAAACAGCTCAAACTACGCATCATGCATTTGACAGTGAAATGGTTTACGGTCTACAGAAATAGTAGAGTTCTAAAGGCTAAAAACAGAGTTCATGGTCTTTTGCATCAATCAAATTAAAAACAAAGAGACGAAAATGTTAGCAGCCTTTAACTAAATATATTAAACACAAATCGAACTAAATCCATCCTTTTTTTTTGGTCCACACAATTTGCAGCTTAATGAAAGAAAGAATCAAGTAAACCAACTGACAAGCAGCTTAATGATATGACCCGAACATGATAAGTGCCTTTTCATGCTCGTGCAACAGCAGAAAATCATAGTCGGCAAACCAATAAAGAGAAATGTTAACACATACACCACAATCCACCACCTAAACTACTCCAAGCTCCTCCAATCCCATCACAAGCCTTTGAATCAGGACAACATTGTCCAAGTGATGGAACAATAATGAGTTAACGGAATCTTTCAAGACACACTACACCATCATGGACCATCATTTCCTCATGCTCGATGGCATTTTTCACGCAATCGAATCACCGATACACCATAACAGAAACCCAAGATACTTTACACACAACTTAGTCACAAGAACAATCGCCGAGCGCATACTCCAAAAACTTCAACACCCAATCAGTTCAAGAATATATTACCATCTTTCAAAGGAGTCGAGCACTCGTACGAAATCTCAAACTGGAAAGGGCTGAGAAACGCCGCCGGATTATCCAACACCGCCACGTTCGTGATATTCACCGCACTCATTTCGCCTCAATTGAATCCAAAACGTACTTCGCCGTCAATGAATCGATCGAAGCCCTAGATTTGACCCAAAACCCTCGTGGACCGGTCAAAACCCTAAAATTCGTGCCCTCAACATGCACGATTTGGGGACGAATTTGGGATGAATTCAATGATGGGATATAAAACGAAGAAATTTGATGAGAGAAATCGAGAAATGAGGGGATTTGAGATGTGAAGAGGGGAGAGTTGATTTAGGGTTTTTGATGTATGATGTGATTTGGCGAATTTTGGGGGTGTATTTGCTTGCCGGTTGATTCAAATAGGAAAAATGGCGGTTGACCGGCTGTTGCCGGTGACACGAAAACTGGCGCAATTTTGGGGAGTGGGATTTGGCGGGAACAATTTTCAATTGATTGCTTGGCAGTCGAAGGGTTCCCTTTTACATGCTGAGTGATTTTTAGAAGTATATATACTGTCTGTGGTCTGAAATGTTCGCAATAGTTGGATTTGAAACGAAGATTTATGTTTGTCATCTGTTACTATTATACTCAAATCAATACTCATTTTGTTCGTTTCTTTCTCACAGAAATTCTGGAGGAAGAATTAGATGGGTAATATGATGATCTTCCAAACAATCGCTCCATGTGGTTGGAGGGATCGAGGAGGTCCTTGCCAGGACAGAGAAGATTGTCAAAGATTCAGCTTTCGATCATGAGAGAGTAGAACAAATAAATCAGAAAAATAATAATATAATATTAAAAAAAATATATTATATATAGATATTGTAAAAATATTCCTTTCGTTTTAAATTAGTCTAAATTTTTTTACTAACATAAAAATTTATACGAGTGTTGAATTTGTGTTGATTTTGATGAAGAATGAATATTTTTTTTGTGATAATGGGGTTTACTGTAACAGTTGTAACATGAGTTAATGGTGTACGATAATAAATGAGATTAATTTTTATTTTTTTTATGTTAAAAAATTATCAAAAATGAAAATATTTTATTTATTTTGAAACTAACTAAAAAGAAAAATATTTCAATTAATTTGATATTAAGAAAATATTAAATAATAAACATCTTTAAATACAAAGTAATATTATAACATATTATATTTTTTAATAAATAAAATAGGACATAATTGGATGCAATGTAGTGTTATGAATAGTAAAAAATCGAATGTAAATTTTAGAATATTAAATATGAATGTTCTTGAACCGAATTGGGAATAATACTATAGCAAATGCAACGGGTGCTCCTACTGATTCTGATGTTCATTTCTTTTGATAATTGAGATGATCGTGGGGGAATAAACAAAAGACAAACATTGGCATGCGAAGCTGCATATAAAATTTTGATTTATTTTTTCAAAACCAGACAAGAATTTTCATTTGTATATTTGCAATTAATATAGTATTCAGGTGTAGCGAGGGCTCTATTTTCTTGGGGAGCTTCAAATCATGATGATTACCATGAGAAACTTATTCACTTTCTATATCTCATCAGAAATATAATATTAATTAAATTAAAATATTCTTAAATAATTTATATTTTTTTGTTTCATTCAAATTATAATGATTTGATCCGACACGATAATTTATATGTGTGTTGAATTAATAAAGAATGAAAATTTTACCCTTATGAGTGTGTGAGATAAAAATATTAAAAAAGAAAAGAAAAAATTTATACTTGTCGATGAGTTGATGTGATATAAAATAGGGATGTTTTGATATTTTTGTGTGAAAATAAAAATATTATAATTTAAATGATAGATCCCAAAAAAAATGTTGTAATCTGAATGATACAGATGAAATACTATTATCTCATTTGAAATTTATTTTTTTTTATGAAAATATCAAAATATTAAAATATTAAAATATCAAAATATTCATATTTTTTATTTTTTATTATCTTTATTCCAAATAAATTACGATGCCATATATATGAAAATATTTATTTTTTATTCTTAACGATATTAGAAAAATCTTAAATTAGCTCGAGATTAAAGTTTATAATGTAATCTATCATTAATATATCATAATAATTTTATAAAAAAATGATATTTGATATTATTAAATTAACTCTCGAGGTGTGTGTCATTGTAATTTATTTGGAATGGAATTAGTATCACATTAACTCATCCCATGATTTTTTTTTCTCCTATTTTTTTCCTTATTCTTCTCACCGACACAAATCAAATAGCAAATTAGTCTTTGCAATAAAAATCAACATCCACATAATATCATGTCAACTTAAACAGTTATAATTTTTTTAAAACTGAGCGAGTACTTTTTTTTTTTTTACCATTAAGTGAGGGAGTACTTTGTTTCAAGTAGAATGCGTAAATCAAGTGGAGTACTTCCTCCGTCCGAAAAAAATTACAATAAAAATCAACATCAACATAAATTATAATGTTTTCTAATTTAATAATTTTTGAGTGAGTAAAAGTTCATAATATATTTACTTTATATTTTCTCTATCCAATTATAATTATAATATTCATTTTATGGATATAAATTTAGATTCACCTTCTTCATTTTTCAACTCTAATTCTCAACCACACAACATTTATTTTTATATTATTTAATTCATAACTGCATAATAGTTTTCAAATATGAAAATATTATAAATAATTTGGGATGAATAGTTTTGAGAAAACGATACAATAATTTTGGAATGAAGATATTATCATATTATTTTCTCTATTATTATTTTTTTCTTTTCATCCCGTCATAATTATTCGTTATTTTTACTCACCAAAACATAAATACATATTTTTGTCTATTAATAGAATAAAGTCAAAGATTCGATTAATAATTATATCAAGTTAATTTTTTTTAATTTATCTGATATGAAAAAAGTACGTTTTAACGATAGAATAGAATTATGTCATTTGAATAAATTATTATATAACTTAAATCATAATTATTACTTCTTTCATTTCATTTAAATATAATATTTTTATTTTTGGATCGTTTCAAAATATATATAACAATTATTTTATTTTATTTTTTGAAATGAAATTTATATTAAAATTAAACACACTATCCCATCACACCCCATTGATTTCTCGCACATATTTTTATATCAATTATATTATTATAAAAAAATATAATATATTAATTAAATTCAATTTTTATATAAAATTTTATATCAAATGAAAAAAATTATGTATAGTTAGAAATGAAAAAATTGACGTCTAATCATTTCTAATCATTCACGACGAAATAAGATTCAAATCAACATATGCTTGCAGTCAAGATACTGTGAGAAAGGGACGTACATGATACACTTCCACGGCCATTTTTGGACAAACCCATTGTCATCCTCACTCTCCAATCACATCCCTCCACGTATACACCTCACCAAAATAGTCAAACGCCCTAGGCTGACCCCATCCACCACCGCACACGGCGGTGCTCCGGTTTACTCTCCCCCAAAACACCCCTTTCAAACATGTCCCTCTCCATTTTGCCCTCTTCCCCCACCCTCACCCTCCCCTCTCACCACATGCCTCTCCTCCGTCACCTCCACCGCCTCCGTCCCTTCCGCCGCAAATTATCGGCCATCGCCGCCGCAGCCGAATCATCCACCGCCACAACACCTCTCTGGACCCAAGCCCAGCTCTCGCACATCTCCCCCGCCGCCGAATCCCTCTACCACATCTTCATCGACGTCTCCGACTCCCCTTACCTCGCCGCCTCCCACTCACGCCCCGGCCAGTACCTCCAGCTTAGGCTTCCTGATATTCCGAAACCCGTGTTTCTCGCGATTGCGTCGGCGCCGAGGGGAGAGGGAGAAGAGAAGGGGGAATTGGAGTTTTTGGTGAAGAGTGTGGAGGGATCGACGGCGGAGGTTGTGTGCGGGTTGAGGAGAGGCGATGTGGTGGAGGTGAGTGAGGTGATGGGGAATGGGTTTGAGGTTGAGAGGATTGAGCCGCCGGAGAAGGTGGGGACGGTGTTGATATTTGCAACGGGATCGGGGATTAGGTATGAGTGTGTGAATTGGTTTGCAGCGATTCGGCCTAGGGTTTGGTGGTTAATTTGATTTGTGTTGATTTTGTTCGAGTTATTTTCTATGTCATTCACGAGTGTGGCGTTGGCTTAGTGTATCTGTGCCATTTATTTTCTTGAAAATGTGACCATTCTGATGTGAAGTACCTCACAGTTCTTGTCTACGTGTACGTTTCATTTCCCAGTCGCTTGTGTCGTTCTACTTGGTGCCAAGGTATTGATAATACTGCTATAAGCATATAATCGAATTTACTTCCACTATTGAAGCGAGTTTCTGTTTGCTGCAACACGTATGAGATTCACCAGTCTTTTAGAGAAGGCTGTTTATGAAAAACATTGATCTTGCATTATGTACTCTCTTTGTTCATGCCGGTTTGATCAGCTTGTTTCCTCTTCGGGCGCTGTCTGATTGAGTCTCAATCTCCTCTCTTAACTGTTATGAGTCTTTTATCATTGTGAGTATTTTTCTGATGTATGCTTCTAGAATTGCTAAATCAGCTTATATAGTACACACTCATGCTTTTACTTTGTCAATTGCAGTCCGATTAGATCCCTTATCGAATTTGGTTTTAGTGCTGACAAGAGGTCAGATGTAAGGCTTTATTACGGAGCCAGGAACCTACAAAGAATGGCTTATCAGGTCTGATTCTTGTCGGCAAACAAGTAACTTGATTTGTCAAACTAACTTGTGAACATGCAATTTTTACAGTTTTTGGTTGTCTTCTTTGTATAGGATAGATTCAAAGATTGGGAATCTTCAGGTGTTAAAATTATTCCTGTATTATCTCAACCAGAGAAAACTTGGACGGGTGAATCGGGCTATGTTCAGGTAGTGCTCGTGTCAAGTTATTGCGTCCATTGTTAGTGCTTATTTAAATCACTTGCCTATTCTCAACCCTTCATATGTTATCGGATTGCTTGCAGGCTGCTTTTAGTCGTGCCAAGAGAATTCTAAATCCCGGTTCAACTGGTGTTTTCCTATGTGGACAAAAGCAGATGGCTGAGGTATGTTTATTTGTTGCACGGTTTGGACCAACTCCAGCTTATGCATGAACATCCCTAATTTCCAAATTTTTTTATGCAACGTTGCTTGTTCCTGGACACTCAACGATAGCCATATAATATTAACTATTAATTCAGTTTCCTGACGTGGCTGCACTTAAAATTTAAAATTTATCAGAGACATGTAGATTGTAGAATCCTTGGGATCTTGCTAGGAAGTATGTATTGTTAAATGGGATAGTGAGTTTTATGTTCTATTTGCAATAGCGCACCCGATTTCTTGGGTGGTTATGAACCTTGATTGTTTGCTCGCCGCCTACCAAAAGAGAGGAAGAGACTTCGAGAGAATCATGTAGATTTGTTTGTTCGTGTTTTCGATGTGTTAGCCATCTTGAAGTCTTAGTTTATTCGAGCTATCTCTTCAGTATCACTGAATCTGGCTCCACGGAGTTGATGTTGCTTATCACTGAGCTTGAACTTTGTCTGGTGCTGATGAATAGATGGTCTCTTCTTATTTCCCTTCTTTTGCAGGAAGTAACCTCTATACTGGCAGCAGACAGAGTTTCGAGTGAAAGAATACTGAAGAACTTCTAACGTATCGTAGAGCTGGAAGTTCGAATATGTTGTATTTTATAGTCACGGTTTATCAAGCCATTTTTTGTTCCAGGATGCTTTCTATGCCTGGACTAAAAATAAAACAATTTTGTATCCATGACTTTGCCAGCAGCAGCAAGATCTGCTAAATTATACTGTAGGACATTTACTGCTCCGTATCAATTTGTGGCGGAGCATGAACACTACCCTGGTCAGTTTGCTGGAACCGATACGACATGCCATCACAAGCTGGTAATGCTAATGTATACCCGCTTTGTTGGGTATGTAATTCGATGTCTTGGATTTCTGCTATCTATTTGATGAAGGGTTGCATAATACAAGTTGAGATGATCATGAAGCACATCCATTTTACTGTTTTCGATCTCATGGTTGACACTGAAGTCGATCTTCTCCTATAGAACATTGGCATCCAGGTAGACCTCATCCTGTAGAACATGGATTTAAGTATTAATCTACAAACCTTGTGGATGTTAATACATTTTGGTCCAACGATTCAAGTCAAAGTTGAGCATATGCTTCTACGATACTTATGTGGTGATCAAATGATTATTTTTTGAGTGGAGAGATACGATGATTACAATCAACGATAACAGTTCCAATGACATTACTATGTAGATTCGTGTGTTTATGTGCTTGGTGTGTATCTATCTTAAAAGAGTCATGCTTTGAGATTACATATTGCAATCTATGAGATTTAAAAGTTATACTCCATCGGTTTCAATTTAATTATAATATTTTACTTTTTTTTTACTATTCAATATGTATTCGGAGAAGTTTCGTTTGTGATAATAATCGCACAAAAAAATTATCACTGACGTCAGATTGAAATATAAAATTTAAATTATCATCAATGTTTTATGATAATTTTTTAAAAAAGATATTTGATCGTATTTTAACACGCGTCAAACTTCTCTTTGACAAATACGTATAATTAAACTGTTGTAATTTAATTAGACCGAAGGGAATATCTTTTTTCAAAAAGTGTTTTCTTGTTTGAGGAAAAGTTTATATCTTTTTTCAAAAAATTTTATTTTGGAATTAAATGATTAAATGTTCACAATATCTGCTGTCAATAGTTTATGTGTGTATTATTTTTTATTGTAAAGATTAATTTGTTTTTTAACTTGTGTGAGTGGGAGGAATAAGAAAAAAAAAGATAATAGTGGGATGAGTTGATGCGATATAAAATAAATAATAAGAATATTTTGATATTTTTTTAGAAAAAATTTACTTAAATAGGATAATTTTATTATTTAATTAAAATATCATAATTTAATAAATGATATAATTTTTTTTATAATTGAGAAAATATTATTTGATAAGACACAATCTTGTATACCTTATCCTTAAAACTCTCACCATAACTTTTTTTAAGTAACTATATTATCCCATCGGCATCAACCGAACACCGTGTCTCCCCATGAATCGATGACCAAATAGCAAAGAGAAAGTCTCCGGTCTCCCCCAAAAATCACATATTCACTTTCCTTCTTCACTAAACGAAAATCCAATCCCCACAAATCCACCACAACAAAAACAACCAAAAGCAAAAACACAACTCTCATCTCATCAATGGCGTCGTCTTCATCGTTATCACCGGTGACACCAATCCCGATGCTAGCGATCCACGAGAAGAAAACCATCGCCGTCGACCTCTACCGCCCTCTCCGCAACCACATAGCCCTCCACTACTCGGAACGCGAGGCCCAATCCCTCGAAGACGATCTCCAAACCCTAAAACTCCTCCGATCCGACCTCGCCAAATCCCCCTCCCTCGATCCCCTCCCGTCTCGCCGCGACCTCTTGATCCGATACCTCAAAGCCCTAACCCTAATCGAGACCCGTTTCCCCATCTCCCCTGACAAGGATCACATCAATAATGTCCAGTTCACGTGGTTCGATGCGTTTAAGGTGAAAAACAAGGCGAGTCAGGTGAGTATTGGGATTGAGAAGGCGGCGGTCGTGTTTAATTTGGGGGCTGTGTGGAGTCAGATCGGGGTCGGGGTTGAGAGGGGGACTGTGGAGGGGAGGAGGGAGGCAGTGCGGTGTTTTGCGGCTGCGGCGGGGGCGTTTGCGATGTTGAGGGAGGGGGTGGCGGCGAAGGCGGCGGCGGGCGGGGCGGTGACGGTGGATTTGGTGGTGGAGTGTGTGGGGATGTTGGAGAGGCTTATGCTTGCTCAGGCGCAGGAGTGCGTGTTTGAGAATACGATCGCGAAGGGGAGTACTCCTGGGGTCTGTGCTAAGATCTCTAAACAGGTGAGAGACGGATGCGATGACTTGGATATGTAGATTACAGAAATCAGTAATCTATGTGCAATTTGGGATATTTTTTCCTATTTTTCTTAGGAGAACCTTTCTATAAGACTGACAGCGGTAAATTAGAAGCATCTTGATAAGATCATAAGAACGACAAGGCTGTGATTTTCTAGGCTTTAAGTCCACCGTGTCTTATGAGTAATCTACCAAGCATAGTTTAAGTGCTTGTTTTTTTTGTATATCTCATGGCTTCTGTTTTTAAGTTTGATCATAAGCTAGAAACACTTCTATAGCGTTGGGAATCAATAAATTATAATTTATAAGTTATTTTATGATTTGGGTTATGGCTGTTTGCTTTTGAGACATTGCCTGAGAGTTCTCGTGCTCTAAGGTTGCTTGTTGTATCTGCTTTGGTTACAAAAGCAACTAGGCTCTTTATAAATTATGGATCTTGCACTGATGTAACTCTTATGAGATGTCTAAATTCAGGTTGGAATATATTATGAAGAAACTCTGGCGGCCTTGAATGCTGCTCCTCTCAATCAGCACTTCGAGAAGGGCTGGATAACTCATGTGCAGTTAAAGGCAGCTCTATTTAATGCAGAAGCTTGCTATAGGTATAGCTTAGAACTCCATGAAAAAGAAGAGATCGCTGAAGAGATCGTGCGGCTGAGGGTTGGGTTAAATACTATAAATGAGGCGAGGAAATCTTTCAAAGGGGCTCCTCAACAGCTTTTGGATGCAGTCAGTAAGTTGGAGGCAAATCTTAATCGTAATTTGGAGAGGGCAATGAAGGAAAATGATAGGGTATATCTGCAGAGACTTCCTCCTGTCAGTTCATTAACTCCTGTCCCTGCTTTTTCCATGGTGAAGCCAACACCTTTGAATGAGGCCCTAGATGCAAGCAAGGAAAAATTGTTTGCAACCCTTGTTCCAGATAATAGCGCAAAAGCTCTTTCTAGATACACTGAAATGGTAGATGAGGTTATCAGGACCCAAGCCGAGAAATTGCAGCAAGGAAGTGAGCTTGCTAGAGTGAGGCTCAAAGAAATGGACTTACCTGACTCCATTCTTGCATTGGATGGAAATGTTACTTTGCCGGAAGATATTAAGGATGATGTGGAGGCAGTGCAGATCAGTGGTGGGCCAGCTGGGCTGGAAGCTGAGTTGCAGCAACTTAGGGACTTGAGGAGAGTAAACCAGGAAATGTTGGTGCAGACAGAGGAGATATTGCAGAAAGAAGCACAAGAAGATGCTCAGTTTAGAAGCCAGTTCGGAACAAGATGGACCAGGCCTCATTCCAGTACCCTTACCAAAACTCTACAGGATAGATTAAACAGGTTTGCAGGAAACCTGAAGCAAGCTGGTGAAAGTGATGGAAAGATTGAGCGTTCTGTGAGAGAGTATTCTTCATTGATGGCCATCCTTGATCGGCATCCAGTATGTTCTTGCTCTTTTTTCTCTTTTTTCGGGATTCAGGCTATTCTAACCTGTATTGATTTTTCAATCAAAAGGGAAAAAGGAAGTTTTATCAGCACTGTTATCTATAATGTAATCTGCCATAAAACCAATAATGCTTATGTGCTCCAAACTCCTGATTGAGACTGCAATAAAGTAGGACTGTTCAAGCTTTGTTGTTTTTCTTATCAGCATCACTTAATATCAGTTTTACATGATTAATTTGGTGACATTATTCGTTCTTTCCAGATAGAAGCTGCGCTTCCTTCACTTGCAAAGCCAATAATGTCTCTTGATGCCAATGAAGATGCAATAGTTGGGGCCCTGAAACAAAGCTTGGTAATTCTTTGTTCTGTTTTTGCTGTTGGCTTCGGATATTAGGTGAATGCCTATGAGGAGTTTAACGCATCGTTTTTTAATGTCTCCATCATGTGATTTTGTTGTCCTTTTTCCCCAGAAGCATCTCACAGTTTTCTGACGCATATCCTGCTTCTCCTGAGCTTTTGTATAATTATAGTTCTACATCATCGAGCCAATTCATATTTTATGCGCAATGCTTTGGCCTTAAAAACGATTTGATGTTTTGTTATGAAATTAAGCAATTTGATTTTTAGCAAGTGGCACCAAATTGCAGGCATCTTTGTCATGGCATTTGGCATTGTTCATTCATAACAAACTTTTTTCTTACATGTTTTGGTTGTAATCCTGCTTGGTCACCTATGCAGAGGCAATTGGAGAATCTTGGGACACAACGTGCTGGACTTGAGGACATGCTCAAAGAAATGAAGAGAAAGGTTTGTAGCTTGGTCGTATGCTATTCTGTCCAATTGGCTTTTAAGTAACTGATTTCCCATTGCGCTCTTGCTCCTTTTTGCTTCGACTACTGTTTAGATGGGGGATTGCGGTTGTTCACACACTACCTTTTTTTCTGCAGGATGATATTCTTCCGAAACTAATGAGTTGTACTGGATCCTATGAAGATCTCTTTAAAAAGGAGATAGCAAAATATGATAACATCTGTGGAGAAATCGCCCAAAACCTAGAGGCACAAGAATACCTGTTGATGCAAATCCAGGTTTATTTCTTTCCTTGCTTCAGTTTAGCTGTTCTTTAGTAGCGCTTTGCTGTGGACAGAGCTCAGTTCCGTTTTACCATTGTGGCTTTCAATAATTTGATTATAAAATCATTCTTTGTGAAGTTTGATATATGATTTTGGCATGTATGCAGGCTCAAAACGACCAATTCTCCTCTACCTTCAACCTTGAAGACTTTAAAGGTAACATATCCCTTGAGATCAAATTCAACTGTTATTTTCTTTCTTTTGCATGGTCTCATTGAACAAGAAGGTCATTGTTTCATGAACTTTGTTGTAGCATCCCGGGAGAAAAGCTTCAAGCAGATCCAAGCTGCTGTTGCCAAGTACCGAGAAATCAAGGAAAATATTAACGAGGGCATGAAGTTCTATGTTACCCTTCAGGTATAGTTTGTTTTAGCCTTCAAGTTTGAAGAATTTCCCCAAATATTCATTAGGTCTTGACTCTTTTCCGCCGGATGCGTTTTGCCTGTGTCAAACAGGATGCGATCACAAATGTGAAGCAACAATGCAGTGATTTTGTGATGACTAGAAGCATCCAGTGCCGCGAAATGATCGACTCTGTACAGAGACAGCTCTCAGGTTTCAGTTTTCAGGATCGAAACTCAGGTACCAATACCTACCCTCCTGTCGGTCAAACGCCTCCGATGCCACGAATGTCATCTCAGCAGACGAATGATGGGGCCATGGCTCAATCTTCTCATCCTCAAACTCCGTACTATCAGCCACCCCAGCAGCAACAGGTACCTGGATATAGCCTGCCTCCTTACAGTAGCAGTCAGCAGCAATCACCTTCATATGCCCCAGCTCCGGCTCCGAGTCCCAGTCCCTACCAAGCTCATCAACCTCAGCAGCCACAACAAGGCCATGAATACGGACAAGCTTATCAGGGGTGGCGAGGGCCTTACTATAATAATGCTCAGCAACCTGGAGCATTTCCCCGACCACCATACACCGTTCCTGGTCCATATCCTCCTCCGACGAACCAAGGTGGCTACTACAAACAGCAATAATAAATACATTCATCGTATTTACGCTGTGTTTTTCACCATATCTTTGAATGTGCCCCTGATACAGGATTGGTTTTGGTTTCCTATAATTTATAATTCACCTTGCTCTTGCTTGAGCTTTGGTTTTCTTCTCTACCTGTTGTAAATTCATTTGTGTAAGCTCGAGAACGATGTAGATTGCAGAACTTGATACTACTTTGCCATAGCTCCTACGGTGTAACAATGATGCAATCCAGTGTCAATAAACTTATTTTCTGCACTACTATCTACTACATTTGATGGCGAAAAACTTTGTGAGCATTGAGCAATATTCTGAATTGTACATGAACAAAATTTTGAACTCTTAAAAGTGAGACATCGAACGTGCAGATCCCTTTCTCTGTACAGTGTCATCTACAAACATCTATCGAAACTCAAAGCAAGCAAGCCACCCCTGAACACTCCTATCTCTATCAAAGCAAGAACTGTGAATATCATGGCTGCTTATGTTGAGCATAAATTGATGTTCCAATCCCCTGACTAGCATGGAGAGCTTTGCCATTCACAAGAACTTGCTGCAAGAAATCAACTCCGAATCGAGCTGAATTGTTACACTTGGAGGTCCTTACAAGCAAACAGAATACACATAATCATTAGTGGAGACGAGTTAGTTACTAATCAACACACTTGGACAACCACTGGAACGGGGAAGTAGAACATTCAAAAGGTAGATACATGAAGTTACAATCACATTGTAAACTGGCGAACGAAAAAACTCACCTTCCCTTTCCAGGGAATGTCGTTCCTGCGGAACCAATTATCTAGTAGGGTTACTTCATCGCCTTCTTTTATCTGCATCGAAAGATTCATCATCTCTTACAGGATCTTAACGTAATAGAGATAATAGTGATGGGAAAGTTCCACTTCTAGCTGTATTCAACTAAAAATATTTAAAGTGGATACATGCAACCATGTCGTTTACAAGAGGCATGTAAATCGTAGATATTTAAACACTGGATACGATTACCAGACCTGGCATCACAAGACAGATGCTGATTCTGTGCCGGCAACTGACAAGATGCATTGTAAACACTGTTAGCTTTCGTATGCACAATGCCCTTACACTCTAGCAAATAGTTGAGTCTCGTCCATTCACCAAGGGGCATACCTCCTCTAAGCAACTCTCGGACATGCTCAAGAAATATATAAAATGGTACCAAAATACCATTTGGAGAATACACAAGAATAAAAGAGAAGAACATTACAACAGTATCACGAATGCCGTACAAAGAAAGCACGAAGCATGCTTGCTTTGCGTCACAAACAACATAGTATCTGTGATATCATCAAATAAATTAGCTGACATTGGTGTCGTTCATGAGAACAAGATGCTGATGCATAACCATAAAACTATTTTTTCCTATCAGGATAAAGGGTGGGGAGAAGATGACACGAAAAAATCAAGTTATTTATCAGCTATTAGCATTTTAAATGAAAACAAACTCCACAAGCGCCATACCAGACACACAATGGGATCAGGTGGCTTAAAGCAGCAATGTATGCATGTAAGCTATGTTTGAGGGAGTCTTACAGTGGAGCCACATCGTCATGCTTTATGAAAAACAGCACTTTTCCAGCAACTGCTACTTCTTTGTTCAGGCCCTCATTGAGAAGATCAATGGTCATCCATTTGTGGGAAGGATTCGCTAGAGCACCAAAGGTTAAGCAAAACAATCCAATTGCTATTGGAAAAACAAGTTCCCAGCTCAACGAGCACAAATCATCTGAAATAAGAGAAAGCGCTCACAAGAAACATTAGCCAAAGAAGATGCATGAGACGCAAGTCTCTTAGACTTGGTTTGTTCCTGTAAGAAAAAAAAGCTGATTAGGCTGCAACTTGAACTGAATAACCTACTTTCAAAAAAAAAAAAAAAAACCTGAATAAACTAATAGTAATCAATGTGTGAATGAAGGATAAGTGTAGTATTTTCATACTCAACTTCGGATATCTATCCATTCGGCGTAAAAAACTCCACAATAGTGAGATAGACAAGAGGTTCAGCAATGAGGAAAACATACGTGTTTATCAACACCGAGGAGAATAAGAATGAAGATGTATAACTAAACATGATCACGAGGAGGTACAACTAAACGGAAAGAGAGACAATTCACCTTGGACGAATTCTCTATTTTGTCTAGAAGATTAACCATTTTCTGGACTTGTTTTAAAGCACGAAGACCGGGATCTATTGATGCAGCAGCTTCGAATCCATTAAGAGCTCTCTCATAGTTTTCTAGGTATCGATTTACCCGAGATCAGAACCTTTTAGGATTCATATGCACCTTTCGAACAGAAAAGAAAGCAGTAGCATAAATATTCCACCACTGGGTTCAGCTTTAGTTTATTGGCTGGCTCGCATTACTCTTTTACAATGATCCTTATTTTTCTTTTCTTGATCCAATATTTACAGCGATCTTTCCATACAGTAGATTACGAGGTGGGCATAAAACGAAAGCCATAATGGTAAATTATCTGTAGCAAATGCATCCAAGAAAATTGTGAGAAATATAAGCTCACAACAATAACAATTAGCGACTCAACCTAACTCCTCCAATGTGGGGAGAGGTTAGGGGATCAAAATCCGCTGAGTACCGAGCTACTTTGTGGTGATGAGCCCATCAACGAAAACTGACTTAAAACTCCGGATTTGCGGGCTATTCGGTTGAAAAAAAAAAACAATAACAATTAGCAACAAGAAGAGATGCATTGACTTCAGCACTAGAAGTTTAAATCCACGAATGAATCAAAGTAGTAGCGAAAATTAATTAACAATGGCACAATTGTAGTATAGGTCAGGGTTTGTCTTCATTTTTTTCATCCTTTTTCCTGTAAAACAGAATATGCTAGAAGTGAAACATTTCATGGTTGACATAGAGTATTTCACAAAAAATGTGAAAGGCTATAACTTAATCCCAGTTATTATTCCAATCGAATGAATTAGAAGGAAGTAGATGAATAAATGTGAAGATGTTCTAAACTCTATAAGTCGAAACTTACAGCATTCTGGTATACTTTTAGTGCCAGCTGAAGCTTGGAATGGTCCCAGGCACCACTCACGAAGAAGTTTGTCAGATATGCATTGCCCAGAATTTCGAGAAATTGATTAATCGGAATACAACAAGATGCATGTTTGAAATGATAAGCTCAAAACAATTTCATTGCTTATAACAAATAAACCAAATATCTACTATTTCCATTATGTTAGATTTAAAGGATCCCACAACAAAATCTTACCAAGGATGCTTCATTGACCCAGAATTTGTTCGCTGACGGCAGAAATCTTGGTTGAAGACCAATTGGTCCATCGTACCATTTACATCAATGACTTTCTTAGAACTTACTCTATCCCCTTTTCAATGGATAAAAAAAGGGTGCATTACTTCATTGCACGAAGAAATCATACATAAATACGGTTAAAATGACTACATTGTTATGATGTTATATCTATAGTTGTTTACAAGAGTCCTATATTTATAGAACTTATGATCGATAATATATTACGGAATATGTCATTACAACAGTCATATTCCAATGACCATATTACGAATATATAACTAATATATTCTAACAAATACACCCCAGAATCCCGATCAGTGTTGCGATATACTATGAAGCATGCCACACATTCGCGGACCCGGTCTTAGGCTCAACGGCTTGATTTCTACCAACGTACTAAAACATAACTGGAATCCCAACAAAGCTCAAGTCTCAATAACACAAATCGGACTGGCCAAGAAGAGAATTCCCCATTCCCTCTCCTGCAACTTCTCACAGGAAACATAGGAAATGAAGTGAAGGCAGAGCAGACAAAAAAACTGGGTAGGGCAAAGCATGCAATGATGCAACCAAGACCCGAAACCAATATTTCTGCATCCAACACCAAAAATTATAAAGGGTTGGACGCCAGGATCTACTACAGGAAACCTTTTGTACGTTGGAGTTGTTCATAGATGCAAACCACCCACGCTACTTCATTCAGTCTAATTCGAAGACCCATAACAGCCAAGGCTTAAACGGGCGATCAAGTAAGGGCATGATGAAATACCTCGAGGCAACTCTTAGTAAGCTGAAGGACACACAGAGATAAAAGGGGAAGGCGGTCCTCTTGACATTGCAGCTGAATCAAGCATTCAACGTCACACATGTCCTAAAAATGGGTACTTGGTAATTAAACAAGTTTCTGAGATGTATATAGATAACGTGTGTTGAAGTAGGTCGTAGATGTAAAAATAGTTTGCGACTGCCATCCACCTCCTGTTATACCATTCACCAATCAATCCCCAAATCTCTAGAAATGAAGAGTCCGTCGATGTACTGGATAACTGGTTCAGATGCTGAAACGTGATTCTGCACCTGCGTCCTAGTCGAGCTCTCTGCTAAGAAAAAGTAAAGAAATCATATCAAGAAAAATGATTCGGTATTTCCTAAGTGCAGTGATTCCACGAAACTAAGCACACTGTACCTATAGTTCATTCAAGAACTTAACAAAAAGCATCAAGAAATATAAAAGGAGATCCGTCAGTGAAACAGCTACTATAAGACCAGCATAAATGATGATCACGGTGATCCTCTGCTAGCCAATTTATGATGTTCAAAATACATAACCCAGGATAGCAATCCCCTGAAAAAGAAACATTTTCTCTCCAGAAAATAGAACACTGAAAAGTAGCCTTCCTCCTGTGACATTCCCTCTATGTAGACAGCTCTTTAACTACTTAAATTCTTGCCATTCTAGTCCAAGCTCAATTGTTTGCATTAGATCTCAATGCAAACTGTATGAAGCATCTTCACTCATACTATGACTGAAAGTCTTGACTTGGGAAAAGATATAGTTTTGTTTTTTGTTGCAGAATTTTACTCCATGTCACGATTTGCATGTTAATCTATACTTGCTGGTTGGATTTCAGTGCTAATGTTATTAATTCGTAATAGTTACCTGTTTGTTTTCTTCAGAAATTAATTAACCATCAAGGAGGAACACTTGAGCACGATAATGATTTGAAAAGTTTCGATGCAACAGTTTGGTTTGCAATATCGTGATCCTTTAGCTTTAAATTTGTTTTCTTCCAGCTTCCTTTTTTATTCTCTTGTTTTTTGGCTTTTCTTATCTGTTGTAGTATCTATGCTATCTTTTGAGTAAAACCCCTTGATCTCGAGATCAAAATATGGAGTCTTGAGTTCTTAGACGATGATGAGACTATTGATAACAATGACAATTTCCTTACGATTTTCTTAGCCTCTAATTATCCTTGTTTAGAACTTTTATTTAGAGTTTCTCTATGAGGTGAAGGTTGACGTGTGGTTAGGTGGTAAGTTCATTTATGTGTTTATTTTCGTCTCCGTGCATGCTGTATGGATTCATTGAGTACAGGACATGTGAATACGAGAATTCTCGCAGATGATTTGTGGTGGCATTTTAATGGACGCTTTGTTGTGTTATCGTCGTAATCTTATCTTTAAGAAGGTGATGTCGGTATATAACACCATTCTAATGTGTTAATATGTGATTGACATGTGATTGGCTGAGAAATCTTCCTCCTACGATTGACAGGTGATTTTTTCAATTAAATCACACAGCATCGTTGGCTTCTCACAGAAAAAGAAAACGGTGATCACCGCTTAATCGGTCTACTCATAAAAGTATGTATAATTTACAGTTTATTTGGGACAGAACCAGTATTAGCAAAGGCCAGCCCATTTTGCATAACGTCCCCGTGAACTCGTCAGGTGCAAGCCCATA
Organism: Drosera capensis; assembly: GCA_001925005.1. Lineage (NCBI taxonomy): Eukaryota > Viridiplantae > Streptophyta > Magnoliopsida > Caryophyllales > Droseraceae > Drosera > Drosera capensis. The sequence goes on along the minus strand of LIEC01012516.1, from coordinate 25,614 downwards.
TAGAACACAATTACGGCCCATCTTATCTTTACACGTGTCTTCCACACACACTACCCTTCGACATTTCAATTGCCAGCAACGCCATTCCCGTGCCGCCGTTGGCGTTGTCAAACGACGTCGTTTTGACGAAAACAACAGCCTCGCTCCACTGCTACACGCAAGCAAGCCCCCTCGTCGCTGGCACCGAGCTTCTCCGCCGCCGCCATCAATGGCCGCGATCGGCGGTAAGATGGTGAACAGCCTCTTTGCGGTGCTAGGCCAAAGCGGCGTCGTCGGACAGGTGATGACCGCCGTCGCCGCCGCTCTCTTGCTCCGCCTGGTCTCCGCTCCCGGTCCCACTCTGTTACCGGAAAATGAAGAGAATGACGACGATGATGAATTGAAGATCGAGAATCGAGGCGAAGAGACTCCGGTGTACGGAGGAGTGGTTCCGGTAACTATTCGCTGGACTAGCGTCTTCTGCATTCTGAAAGACAAATCGTCGAAATCTGTGAGTTGTTTTTTCGGTTCTCGTGGACATTTTGATGTGTTTGTAGGGTTTCGAGGTGTGGATTTTGATCGGTTAATGATTTTGAATTAATTGTTGGAACTAAATTCTGTGTGAAGTGATGGTATTATGTTTGGAAGTGATGATCTGATGATGAGTGTCTATGTAGGAGCGGTATTTGTTGCATGGTGTAAGTGGAGTTGCGAAACCTGGAAGATTGCTGGCGATCATGGGGCCGTCGGGTTCAGGGAAGACGACGTTGCTCAATGTGTTGTCTGGTCAGCTGGTGTTGTCGCCACAGTTATGTTTGACAGGGCTTTTGGAGATCAATGGAGAGAGGGTATCGAATAAATCACACAAGTATGAAGAACTTGTGGTGCTAGATGTTTAGTGTATTCTTAGGGTAGATTAAATCGTGACATAGTTATATCCTCGGGCTTGTTGTTTTGTAGGTATGCTTATGTGAGGCAGGAGGACCTGTTCTTTTCACAGTTGACTGTGAGAGAGACGCTTTCTTTGGCAGCCGAGCTTCAGCTTCCGCAAATGTCATCTGTGGAAGCAATGGATGAATATGTCAACAGTTTGTTGTTTAAACTGGGGTTGGTAAGGCCTTTTTGGCTTTTCTTTTTTACTCTCCCCTTTATCATTTGGTTGCTTTCGTTTGCTGTTGCTTTGAGGGAACTTGTAGAAGAAGCTCATGTAGTAAGTGGCGTTGATTGTTTTTGTTGGTTTCATTCGAAGGTTAGTTGTGCTGATTCTGTTGTTGGCGATGCAAAAGTGCGTGGCATAAGTGGTGGGGAGAAGAAGCGCCTGTCTTTGGCTTGCGAATTGATTGCAAGTCCGTCGGTCATTTTTGCAGATGAACCAACCACCGGTAAAATTTCTTTCATTATTGTCCTATCATAGTTGGGTGTTCTCTTTATGAGTATGACGATCAGTTTTTCTTTGCGTCTAGACTTCTAGTTGTGATTTACTTAAAACATGTCTTGCTCATTCTTTTTCCTCTTGGGTGCCACATGGGATTGATGGATTATGTCCACCTATGGGTTTTTTTTTATGACAAGCTGATTTTTTACTTGGGACTACGTCATTTGTTATTTCTTGGTTATTCGCATGCGTCGTTGTACAAGTCTGTATGCTTTAAGTTCTTATTCCTACCTGTGGGAAATTAATTTAATTCAGTGAGGCTATGTTATGTGCCATCTTATATCTTCTCAAAATGTTTGTCTGAGGTGCTTCTCAGGGCTTGATGCCTTCCAGGCTGAGAAGGTGATGGAAACACTCCGACAACTTGCAGAAGATGGCCATACTGTCATTTGCTCCATACATCAGCCTAGGAGTTCTATTTATTACAAATTCGACAACATTGTCTTGCTCAGTAAAGGTTCACTCGTTTATGCTGGCCCAGCAAAGGATGAACCCTTGGTCTACTTTGCCAAATTTGGGTTGGTTGCTGAATCATCACGAATTGATTTTAGTCTTTGCTCCTTAAAATGCATGCATTCACATAGACATGATCAATAGTTGCTAGTGCGTGCATTGACATCAGGTGTTGTTTCTTTAACAGGTACCTTTGTCCAGATCATGTCAATCCTGCTGAATTTTTGGCGGACCTGATTTCTGTTGACTACACCTCGTCCGACAGTGTTTACAGCTCTCAGAAAAGGATCGATGGTCTCGTTGAATCATTTTCCAAACTGACTGAAAATTTATTGTATGCAAGTCGACCGTTAAGTTCAACAAAGAAACAGATAAGTATTGCCAAGAGGAAGGGAGGTTGGTGGAAGCAGTTCCATTTACTTCTGAAACGTGCATGGATGCAGGTGTTTGGCTTCTCCTCCCTATATTTGTTGATATGGTCCTGGGTGGTATGATTCAGTGTGTTTTAGCTGTTCTACTAATGACGGGAATGCAATGGTTTTGTCCATCTCGAGATACATAATGAAACCCTCTTATTCAAACATGGGTGTTTCTTGTCTAGATTTCATGTATCTGTACCATGCTTTGCTCGGAATGTCCTTTACCCTCCAGATCTGTGTATTCTTTTCTGTGTGTTCATTGATTCTCATGACTTTTGATGGCAGTTCGATATTCAGTGGTGTGCTTAATGGTAGGAAGGTGTCTTATGGTCGCTCAATGCTGCCGTATAGGAGTCTGGAATCAACAATTTGGTCTAACTGTTGCACTTAATTTATCACCAGGCTTCTCGAGATGGTCCCACCAATAAAGTGAGAACCTCGATGTCTATTGCTTCTGCAATCATATTTGGATCAGTTTTCTGGAGAATGGGAAGATCTCAGACTTCTATCCAGGACAGAATGGGATTGCTGCAGGTAAAAGATTTTGTTAGTCAAGTGTATCAGTTTTATAAGTCAACGATGCTGCTTTACTGTTCCTCTATTCGAATGCTTTTGAAAATGGACTGTGCTGTTTATGAGACACCCTTGCCTCTTGCCTGATGATAGGGAGCATAGTGAACAAGAAGCTTTCTATCCTTTTGGCGAGTGGGTGTATATGAGAGTGGTGGATTTAGTTGTGCACTTGGTTTCGATCTCCTCTTTTTTTTTTCTTTTTTCTTTTTGTAATTTTTTTCCTAGTGTTGTTGTTCCCTGTTCATGTGCTTTTGAAATGTACTGGTTTTCTGATTGCTCATTTTATAAGGCATCTAATAGATATTTCTTCTAGAAAGTTCTCTTCCGTAATTCCCATTCCTCTGTCTTGACTCTTGAACTAAATTCATGTACTTCTGTTGCACTCAATCTCATGCTTTTTAAGTACACAGGTCGCTGCTATTAATACTGCAATGGCGGCATTAACAAAAACAGTTGGTGTATTTCCGAAGGAACGTGCAATTGTAGACCGAGAACGTGCAAAGGGATCTTATGCATTGGGCCCATACCTGCTCGCCAAGTTGCTAGCTGAAATTCCTGTCAGTGCAGCATTTCCATTGATGTTTGGTGCTATTTTGTACCCAATGGCTCGCCTTCACCCCTCCCTATCCAGGTCAGGCACCTTGCTTTTTTTATAGTGGAAATTTAACTATAAATAAACCAATTGCTGCTGCAATGATTCAGCTTCTTGCATTTGATTGGAGCAGCCAACATAAGGTCTTGCTTAGTGGAAAATTTGTCAATGTTGTAGCTTAGCCTCTGCTTGATTATACGTTTGGAGCTGTTTGACTTGATTTTCTCTTATAGGTTCGGCAACTTTTGTGGAATTATAACGGTGGAGTCTTTTGCTGCATCCGCTATGGGTCTAACTGTTGGTGCTATGGTTCCGACCTCTGAAGCAGCAATGGCTGTTGGACCATCTCTTATGACAGTCTTCATCGTATTTGGAGGCTACTATGTCAATGCAGACAATGCACCAATTATTTTCCGTTGGATTCCCCGTGTCTCTCTCATAAGATGGTAATTGTGCATTTTCCTGTCCGATGGATTTAACATAATCTTATCCCGACGAGTTTGTTGCTAATCAGTAGTTCTGATTTGTGTTGCCTATTTGTAGGGCGTTTCAGGGACTTTCTATCAATGAGTTTAGAGGCCTGCGTTTCGAGCACCAAAATCCCTTTGATTTACAGACCGGTGAACAGGTAATTGTTAAATGGATGCTAGAACTTGGGGCTTGTACCCTGTGCTTTTCCTAATGAAGTAAGAATATCATAGTTTCCAGAGATTTTTAGCTGGTTGCATAAGGAATGGTAGTTGTACATTAATTTAAGACTTCTTCAAAATTTAACTTGGCCAAGTGAATTCAAGGAAGTGATAGAATCTGGTAACTACGAGCGAGATACCACACAGAGGATGTGGATGCTCTGCATGAAGCAAAAACAGCATCCTCATGGTGTTTCTTCCGTTTTACCCTATTTGTGATAGAGGCATTTTGTGATGCAAGATGGTCAATCAGCATCCATTGCTTTTTTGCTGAATTTCACAAATGCAGGCATTGGAGCGGCTTTCTTTTGGAGGATCTCAAATCAAAGAGACAGTGATAGCTCAAAGCAGGATACTGCTGTTTTGGTATTGCGCCACATATCTCTTGCTTGAGAAGAACAAGCCTAGATATCAAACATTCGAATCTCTGCCCTTGGATAAACTCCTACCAGAGGTGCCACTGGAGCAGTTAGATGATGATGTGATTGAGCCTTCCCTGTTGGATAAAATCCAGACAGAGTCCCAGTTCGAACAGCCAGATACTGTTACTGTTTTTCCGCCTCTCGAGAATACCGTATCAGATCAGCCACTTGAAACTTCGATCGATTTGGAACTCCAACCATTTATTCTAGAAGGTCTGTAAAATTTCCAGGTAAAATTGAGTTCATTCAACATTTTGTTTGACACCAATCCTGATGGAAACAAACGGATTAAGTATCGATTTATGTTTTCAGGTACCAACTAAGTAGCAGTAGATCTGGAGTTCTGGTTCTGAGGGAGGCTTGTGCTGCTTTCACAATCCCCAATCAATGGGGAAACGTGATTCATCAAAGACCTGGCACAGGATGCTCAAGTCTGTAAGTATGTTGCTCAGTACTTGCCATTTTGACCAATTTTATGAATTCGATGCGAACACGATCTTGTGCACTATAACAGCATAACGACTGTAACCTGTTAATTAAGCTATGCCTACTAAGCTATGCATATCTGTTGATTAATTTGCCGGGAGTGATGGATATTTGCTGCATCACATACTCGGGGCAGTCGTCGTATTGTATCGAGTCTGAAAATAGAAGCTTCAAGGTTGCTGAACTGGTCAAGTACATGTCTAGGTTTTCTCGTTCTATAGGTATTTTCTTTGAATTGATACGATTCTTCCTCGTTCTACGAAACTCTTAATTTTCGAAGTAAAACATGGGTTGATGATCCCTATGCCTATGGGTATTTACTTGCTTTCGTGGCTTTTTTCGCAACTTGGCTTTAAACGCACATGGAATAAACTAAACTTAAGATAGTTGAAAACGAATCTCATCACAGTGGGAAAGTGAACAAAGCATGCAAAAGGTGGAGTGTAGTGCGTGCGCATGTGTGAATAGGAGCAATGTTTTACGTGGCCGAAATCGTGGATATGAGCTTTTTCTTGGTTTTCGCGGTCCACTTCTAGGCCACTGCTTGTTGCGGCAGCGACATTCCAAGAACTGTGGGACTCCCGCTGTCATCCGTGCACTGTGGTCATACCGGTTTTCTTTTGAATCGAGAGTGAAATGTTGATGTTGTGCGGATCCATGACATACTGCCAGTCGATACATTAGGATCTATGCGTAGTTGAGGTTTGGTTGACCGACTTGTCGGAGTAAATCATAGAATTGAGTCATGGAGAGATAATGATATGGCTCCGAATATAGCACATGTTTAAGGAAACTTTTCGCGTTTTCTGTTCGTTGTTCCCATGTTGATCCATGTACGTTCTGGTGATTTGTGTTTTTTTTTCCCGAAAAAGGAGCATATATATCCCTGTATTTATTAGTGATAAAAGATTCTTTTAAATTTTAAAAATATACGTATGATTTTTTTTATAATAATGTTTCGTGTTTAAGTAATATATATATATTAGAGACAACGGAGGGTGTGCATGTGACCTTGAACACCTTTTAATGAGGCTATGTATCAGAAAAATAGGATTCATTTTAGCAGTAGAGGGTTTAAGTGTTTGTTTTAAAATTTGATGACAATTATCTATCACGATTCCATACTTGCGTGGCATTTAGTGTCATTTTTTGTTTTCTAAATCGTCTATAAGCAAGTGATTAGATGTGTTCAGCTTTGCTTCTGATGCTTCCCCACGAAGTTTAGCTTACCTCGACAAAAACTTACACGCCGCAAACACGCTTTAAACTAGTCCCTTTTAGTCCATTAGGCAATATAGGCTCTTGATTATTCGTTGGACCTGTTCCTCTCTCTGAATTATTGGTAACTCACCATCGAACCGCCTTTTTTCCTATAAATAAATTCGCTTCATCTATGCATAATCCATATCTCCCACTTTCCATTTTGAGACGCCTTTTACTCCCGATCGAAGAGGAAAGCAGAACATGAACAGCAACAACTCCCTCTTATCCTCTTATGCCAATAATCCACTCTTTACCGGGTCAACAAGATCGCAACGAGTTGGTAGGAGAGTGTTGGCGATGAGAAGAGAATCCAGTGATCGTGATTTCAAGTGTAGCGGGCGCCTGGTTGATGAGAACATGATCGTGCTAAGGATGCGAATCCAGGAGATCAAAATGATCGAGCAAGGCGAGGAAACGCCTAGTGATTGGATGGGATGGGAGAAGCAATGGTATCCCGAATACATGACCATTGTATGTGAAGCAGTCGGGATCGTACAGTCTCGGCTTCTAGATACAAGGCCTGGCGTGGCTGTTGGGATCGTAGCGTTGGTGTCAATGAGTGTCACGAGCTCTGTAGCCATGCTTCTGCTCCATGTTATGAGCTCGATCCACGGTTAATCAGTAGCTAACTACTACTATGTGATGTAGACATCTGAAATGGAGTCCAAGTGTTGGTAAAATGGTGTATGTAAAGAAACACTGTTGTATCCAAATAACAGTGTTACGGTTACATAATGTTGATACGTGTTTATATTCATCTGATGTATCCGTTTCTTTTGTCTGGTTTTTGCAATCTCGCATGTATATGGTCATCTGTTTGCCTTGTATTTGAACTCGGAAACCTCGTGTTCCTCGTTAGTTTACTACGTATAGTACCTGTACAGTTTATTAGATTTAGCTCTAAAAACTCCACCCCAAGTTTTTGTGTGGCTATCAATAGTCATACACTATTCATACATCAGTCAATTGAATTAAAATCCAAAATTTCAGAATTCGACCCGCCAACTACCACTCAAAACAGATGTCCATGTGTATTTGAACCGCGGAGGTTCGAATCTATTCCAGGAAGAGCATTGAAGGAGAGAGCTCGCACCGCGGCCGAGGCTGAGTCGTCAGCGTCTTCAACGGTGGCGATGTCTCGGCTTCTCCGGCCCGGCAACGGCGAGCGCGGATCTCGAGGTATTGATCTGTGTCTGTAACCCTAATTAGTCGCTTTCTTCGCTGATTTCTATCTTCAATTCGCCTGTTTAATGATATCTATTTCGCTGCTGTATGCTATTAGATGTTGTGATCTGGTATTGCTGTTGTTGTTTTGTGTGGTGAATTGTGGTTTGCTGCGGTCTGGATTTCGAATGAGTTTCGTTTAGGGTTAAGATGTGTGTTGATGGCGAAGATTGGAACGTTGTGATTAGCGCGAGGCGAAAGTCGTGCTGATGTGCTTGATTGAGTGCCTCATTGGTTTGTATTCGATTGATGATCGAACTATTTCCGGGGTTTGGGCTGTGTGAGTAATAAGATATACTAATTGAGTAGCATTGGTTGTTGAGTGAGTGCGGCAGTATGCACAGCACTTCGTATGACTAGGTGTTTGGGCATCTGATACTATAATCGTTGCTGAAGGGTGATCGAGTGAAAGTTCATATATGGTTGACCCATTTTTGTATATATGGTTGCTCGATTGGCGTAGTATAGTACTGGGTAAACAGGACTGCCAAGGCAACTTTTGCATAAATCATTGTTTCATTTTTCATGAAGCTAAACTCAATGGTGATGATGATCTATATAAAGGCGATCAGCTGATCAGTGTATGCTTTTGCCATATCCTTTGCTGCATACTTGATTTATAAGCTACTTGAATGGAGGACATGGACCATTCTCTCTATTCATCTTATGGTTAGATGACCAGGCTGCAAATTATATCAAGTTGTACCACAGGCAGACTGAATCATAACGGGCTAAGCAAATAGACCAAAAATTGACGTTCATGGATGATGGAGCAATTAGACAAGACTAAGGTTTTTTTTCTTCTGTTTTTACTGTCATGTATCAGCTCATGTCCTACTCTCTGTTGGCTAGGTAAACACATCAAGGGCTGTTGGAGTGTATTCTATGATCCCAATCTCAACTTTCCAGTCATAGCCAGATTGACTGTGTTGCATACTTCTGTTCAAGTGCTATGGGATATCAATTCTATGTACATTAAGATGTCAAATGTTTGCAACCCAGAATTTCTATGTATGATGTTATACGTTGTCCACTTTCCTATTATCGATGATGCTCATTATAAGGTTGCGAATGACTGTGATGGTTTTGTGCTCTGCTATTTCCATGTGTGGTCGTGTCAACAATGCATTTTTATTCAAGTAATTACACCGTCTGTACTTTCCCTAACATGTCCAATTAACCATCTGGTTGTTTCAGATATATGGTAACGCTGTGGAAAACGAATAAGGAAATGGATCCTGATAGTGGCATTCGGCAACATATGGCATTTTCGGGATGAAGAATGAAATCGATAATGCTCATTCCACACACTGGAAAATCAAGTGCTAGTAGAATTTACAGGTACTTCCTTCATCTGGAATAATAAGTATTTCCATTTGACAGTGTTTCCATTTTCTTCTTGCTTCTTGTTTCCCTTATTGCATCTTCTCAACCAGATTTAGCGGAAACTTCCTGCTTTCCTACTTTCCAACATGAGACCTTTCGTGTGCTTCACTTAGCGTCCTCAGAATGTTAGTGTTTGGTGATCTGATAGATTTGTTTGCGACGTTTGGTTAAAACCAATAAGGCAATAACCACGTAGAGCTGATAGATATTCGTCATCATCGGTATGCAATAAACTTCTAGTTTTGAGTCTACTATGTGTTGGCCAGGCTTCAAGGCACGTGAGGTAACATAGGATTCATAAGCTAATTCTTGCTTTCGAGGGTATAACCCATGCACATCGGGTAGTAGATAGTGGTTGTTTGTTCTCGTGTTAAACTTTTACTCTGATTATCATAATTAAATTTAACTATTTGAAATCCATAAAAAAGAGAGAAGTCAACAAATAAACAAACAAAGAGGGTTGAAACCTAGCCCTAAATTAGCCATTTATGAGGAATGATAGTAATACCAAGTGGGATGAATCAAAAATTAATGTCAATCATACCCATGGTAACATTTATACTTTTCTTGGGACCAAAGCGAAGGTGCTAGGTGACATTTGTTTCGATAAACTAGAGTGGGAACGTAGCTAAAACAATAGTATGAATTATAAGTCATTATTTACGTAGTTTAGAACGACAATATTGGTCCATCATATATCTTTGTTCAAGGTTTAATCGTATTCAACTATTGGAAGGAGTGAATGCAATCGAAATCATGAATGTTCTTTTACTCTAATCATAACTACCATTATCACATGCTATCTTTTATCAATAGTAGGTACGGCAGTACTTGTTAGGAAGCTAGTTACAACTTAACGAGGACGCAAACCACGTAAGAAGTTGTCAACCATCAACACGCTATCATCGAAATTGAAAGATCTTCGAAACCTTGTACTAACAAATAAGTCATGTCTAAGATAAGTTTTGGACGCAAACTCTTAATTCATGTCTCTGTGAGTGGTTATCGTTTGAGCGACATGAGTGCAATAAAATCATTAGGGGTAATCTATATAAATCTATAATACAAATGTATCCTCATTTTTTTTTTTAGTCCTTCATTAATGTTTCTTGATTACATTAAATCCTTTTCATTATTTTAAAACTGCAATTCTCATTTTTTACATCTTTTTTTTTTTCTTGATATGAGACTTCTCAACTTCATTCTTATTTTTTTCGGCCAAAATTCTTCTTCATTCTATTATTGATACTTGATTGATATTCTTTTTTAACTTTATTTCCAACTTCATTCTCAATTTCAACATATATCATTATAAATAAATATAGGTTTTTTTGTTGGTCCATATTAAATGGTTTCATTATTTCTTTACTTCATCTCCAACATTCTACATTTTCATTGTCCCAACTCATTTTAATGGTAGGAGTGTACATATACAATATGTCAAGTATAGGACGTGGGAAGGACACTTCTGTGAACAAGATTATGCATACAGACCTTATCCATATCTTAATGATGATAGTACTTAAAAAAAAAAAAAAAAAAACTTTATCACAATAAACTTTTTAATCTCTTTCACAAATATAACAAGAAAATCCTCAAATTTTTTCACAAATATATTTATAACTTGACTGAACAAATCAAATTTTTTCTCAATAGTAATTTAAGTCTGGAGCCAAAATCGATTTACAATTCTTAAGTTGAGTGAACTTTACTCGCAATTTTAAATTTGACAATCAATAAACTAAATTTTATAGCAAAAGTTTTTTCACCAGTTGAAATCATCAACCTTAAAACTAAATAATGTGATTTTATCTTCATAAATATGACAATGTGAGTTCACGGGTTGTTAATCTATGAAAATAATACTCTCTTCTTCTCATAATAAACGCAACATAGACATATATCAGCAATAAAGTTATTCATGTTATAAATCGTTCGTGAGACGATCAAACGTTGTTTATACAAAATTATCGTGAAACATTATTGATAGTTTAAATTATATATTTTAATTCTGAGTTAATGACGTAAATTTTTTACGTATTGAATAATATAGTGATGCTATAACGTTATATTTTTTATGGGACGAAGACAGTATCATATAAATAATAAAAAATCAACATCAATCAATGCAAAATATTATACTGATAAAGCTTAATGCTTATATTATTGTTTCTTTCGGCCAAAAATATGGAAAACATAATTTTTGGTAATATTTTATCTAAAATTAGTGAAATACTTATTATTTATTGCAGTTTTCTTCGTAAGCCGGAGTTTTTATAGTTCAACTTACTATGATTGCCCAAGTTTAACTCACGGGTTAATGGCACTGTAGTTTCATATATCGGTGATATTGGTAGGACCATGCGCTCCATGCCGCCCCGCGCATTGTCTTGATATATGCAGGGAAATGCGGGCCCCAAATTCTGTGCCTCCCTGCGTGTCACGTTACTATCACCTCAAAGCTTAACAAATTGGAGTCGATCCGACTCAAGCTACAAAAGATCAGAGGAGAATATTGCATGCATAATTAATTATACCATAGTTTATTGATTTGAAGGGTGGAAGCATGCTTGCAGAATAACGTGAGGTTTCAATTCTCTACAAGCAAGCTTTTGCTTTTGTCAATATTTTTGTTCAGCTTTGCTTACATGCAAAAAACCTCCAAGCTGAGTCAAGTATCTCATCTTTCCTTGGGATAGAAGGCTGTTCTGATTTTTTACCCACGTGTACAAATTATACAAACCCAAATCCTATCCATTGATGAGATTATTTGAATTGTTGTTATTGTTGTTATGTACGAACTATTCAAATTAAATCTTGAAAGCAGGTGTTTGTTTGGGTTTTTGTTATGTTTAAAACAAGTAAGTCGTCGTTCTCTAATTTTTCTAGTAATTTTGTTCTAATTTAATTATAATAATTTGATTCGATATGTGATTTTATTTGTATGTTAAATTTATATGGAATTTGATGGAAAACTTTTTGTAGAAATTTTGAGATATTATTAAATAAAAATATATATTATATTTATGTTAAGATTAATAAAAAAATATTATAATTAAATTAAAACTAAAAGAACTTATCTATCTCGAATGGGTCAGTTTTGATATGTTTGTTATGGTTCTTGGTCTCTTCTTGTTAGATTAATGCCAACCAATTGAATGCTAATCAATGACATTTACTCTTTGATTAGCTTTGATTCTTGATATTGACACCCTCTTTTTTCTTTGCTTCCCATGTGACCCTCCCCACTTTTATCAGTTCCCATCTCTCCTTTTTGTTATGAAACTGAATACCAAATCCCGAGCTGCACTCCATTGAAATACGTATCTCTGAGGATTTGTTAATTCTATTTCCTTGTGAAGGTTTTCTCATGTTAGATGAATCTTGTAGATTTGTCAAATAGATCGTCACTACATAATATTTTTGTATCCATCACATTAATTTTTCAAAATGAAATTTTTATATTTAAATCATCAATTTTCTTTCCTGAAAATTTTAATTATGTGGTCATTGACTCGTTCTTGTGATGGATGCGATTTATTTGTCAAATAAAATACTTTTTTTGTTTCATAATTTAGACAACGAATTGATTCAACGTATAAATTTATGTGTATGTTAAATAAATATGGATTTTAATGAAAAAATAATATATTTTTTATGATAGTGGGATTTATTATATCATTTATAGGAGAAAATAGTAGATATACTGTAATATCATTGATATTCTTACGTGAAACATAAATATGATATGTTGTATATATTTTAGAACAATCCAAATAAATAAATATTATTTATATTATGAAACAAAAAAATAAAAAATTATTATTATTAAAAATCTTTCTGATAAGTGAAGTAAGAGCACTTGCATTAGATTATGTAAAAAGAAATTGTTCTCCATTTTACATAACTAAAAGAACATATTTTGTCAAAAAATAAAATACATCAGATTATATAATTAACTATGTATTATGTATGATATAAATATTGAAATTATTACTTTGAAAATGCACTATTCATCTTTTTAGTTTCACCCCTTTCTCACATTATATGGGTCTCACACTTTCTCTCCCCATCATATAAATAATATAAAAATATATATTTAAATATGTAAAATAGGAAATATGTTCAGAGATTTGATGAACCTACTCTAACTAAACTGCTCCTTCTACTGAATACATATAAATCGTCAATGTTGGGTCCCCTTTTCCAACAAATCTATCAGACTCCTCCAACTCCAACTCCAACACAAACACAACCCAGCTGCATTCCTTTCCCACCTGAACCACTTCTCCTCCCTTTCATCTTCCCCGCTTCAACAGAATCACTACGAATCAGGAAACCCCAACAAAACAAACCCTCTAGTTCATCTTGATCGAGTCAATCCATGCAAATCTTTAGTTTTCCAGTGATTTCGAGTCATTTGATCAAGTGGGCAGTCGCTAATGAAGAGTTTTTCTCTTCTGTATCTGTCCCTTCTCATCATACTTTCTTCGCTTATCTGCCCTTGTTGTGAAGGGTATTCGTTTGCGGGGACCGATGTTCGAGTCGCCGGCGATCCTCTCAAGTCCATTTTCGGTGTGTTCGGTGATCTTTGGCTACTGGGTGGTTGATATTCATGTTCTTGAATCTTGGGGTTGGGGTTTTGTGTTTTGGGAATTCAGTGTACGGAAAATGTGGAGCTTTCTTTGATCACGTGAATTGTATGAGTTAACTGACTTTTCATTGTTTAAAGTTTTGATTGGTTTAATTTTTGGGTTTTGCATGCAAAATTTGGAAATGGAGTTGATGTACAAAATATAGGGTTGATATGGGCAAGGGTTTCAAAATTAACAACAATATTTAGGTTATTTTGGATCATACTCCATTATTCATACTAGGCGAATTAATATTATCGGATTGATCTGAATCCTGGAAAGCATGTAGCTTTAGACCCAATGGCAGATTTGAGATATATAGTTGAGATCAAAGGTTTTATGAATACCTCTCGATTGTAGTAATAGTACCATAATCTTTCTATCTTAGTCAAGATTGTTCTTATTTTATTGATGGAGATTGAATTAGAAAGAATTTTGGTCGATGTTGATGGGTATGATTGAAACTTTTAGGAGCTGCGGATTTGGGACCATTGGACAGTGCTAACTCGAGTGATGCACAAGCCCCAGGCACTGGGGCTCCAAGGACGCTGGTGCTGGCCGGAAATCGGACGAAGAGGCCCGATATTCTTAGGAACTTCAAGCAGTATCAGGGCGGCTGGGACGTCAGGAACAAGCATTATTGGGCTGTAAGTGACTACCTTGACCCGATGCATTTGAATGTTCTTGGTTTCAATGCAGTGGTCATTGTTGTCTGCTATGTGTTCACTGGTCTAATGTTGAACGTTGAAACTCCTTATGTTTCTGTTTTTTTGAAGTTTGGGTTATGAGTTTTGACTCTGTTGTTTCCAATGACTCTGATTACGTTACTTCAAAATGAACTCGTAAAGTGATACTGAAATCTTCATGGTATCTGGTAAGGCGTTGCTTTGTTGGTCACTCTTCGAAAATAAAAATGGTCCGTCTATACGAGTTTGGTCCATTGGTACGCATTAATGTTAAAGGGGTCTTAATCACTGTCTTCAAGGAAATAATCTCTCGCTTTCCTTGACAAATGTTTTGCATGAAAATTGCTGGATTCACATGGATTACTGTTGGTTCAGTCTGAGTTGATTTGTGTATTAGTAATATGTTTAGCCGCTTATATTTGCATATACGCTAGAATATTGTAGTGTTCTGGCAAGCACTTTTGACTGATTTTTAGCAGTCCGTTGGATTCACAGGTGCTCCTGGTTTTATACTGGCTGTGCTATGGTTCGTCTCCTTTGGCATGGCGCTTGTGGGACATCACTGTTGTGGGTGCAGGATATGCATCGAAGGGAAAAAATATGAACATGCCCGACAAATCTGCCTTATACTTCTGGTTGTTTGCACATGTGTTTCAATGTATGACATGAATCTTAATCATTTTCACTACATTGTTATGAGCTTAAGTTTTTAGGCTCTGAGACTTAATTCTATTGTCTTCAACCTTCATTCTCATAAACTCTTGCCCTCTTATGACATGTCCACTTGAATTTCATCCCACTTTCGGCAGTTGACTAAATATCATATCTGATATTTCTCGACAGGACTGGGAGCATTCTTTTGTCCGTAGGACAGAATGAATTTTATAGCGAAGCATTGCATACGGTGAACTACGTAGTGAACCAGTCAGACTACACGGCGCAGATGCTGATAAATGTGACAGAGTATTTGTCCCTTGCAAAATCTATAAATCTGTCTCGGGTCATACTGCCCTTAGATATCCAGGAGGACATTGATGAACTCAAGGTGGATCTCACTTCTACTGCCCAAACATTGACAGTGAAAACTAGTGACAATGCTGCGATCGTACGAAGTGTTTTCAATATCGTGTATGTTCTTTCAAGAATTTTGGTGCAAATTTTCTTAACATGGATTTTCCAGAGTCTATACTCATGTTCACATGTGTGTCTTCCCTATTGCAGGAGAGCATCCTTAATCGTTGTTGCAGCAGTAATGCTTCTCGTAGCGCTTGTTGGCCTCGGTATGTAGTGTCAACTGACAAGGATGCTATTTAGTGCCCATATACCCATTTTTGCTATTGTCCACGATTTTTGTCTTGAAAGTTTTGTCTGTTTGATTCTTGCAGTTCTGTCACTCCTTGGTTACCAAAATCCAATCCACTTGTAAGTCATTGATGCTTTTCTTATCTGGTACTTCACCGAATGATTGTTGGATTAGTTATGAAACTATATTACATGAATGCAGATTCATCTTCAGTGGATGGCTTCTCGTGTTTGCCACTTTCATCCTTTGTGGAGGCTTCGTGATCATTGACAAGTAATGATTAAGCTCGATGACATTATTTCATTAGTCAGGCTTCTGCATATGAATTCTGAGAAAATGAGATTATATTTTGATTTTGTAGTGCTGTCTTAGACTCCTGCACAGCTATGCAAGAATGGGCAAATAATCCTCAGGCAGAAACCGCTCTCAGTGATATTCTCCCCTGTGTAGACGAAAGATATACAAACCAGACCCTAAATGAAAGCAAGAAAGTCGTTGCTGGGATCGCCAATGTTGTCAATCAATTTATATACACTTATGCAGACACTAATAGGTCCCGAGGTGATATGTTCTACTACAATCAATCCGGGCCTCTAATGCCACCTCTCTGTTTTCCCTATGACAATCAACTGCAAGATCGCGATTGTGGGCCGCAGGAGGTATCCATGGAAAATGCATCTGTGGTATGTCTTATAGGATCTCGTCTCATGAATGATGAAGTCTAATGGGCACTATAGATCCTCATTGGGCCTTCTCTGACTTTTAACTTTCCAGGTGTGGGAGAAGTACATATGCAAGCCATCGAAGAACCATGATATCTGCAGGACGGTTGGGAGGCTGACGCCGTCGATGTACAGTCAACTGGTGGATGCTGTAAACGCGAGTTATGCAATTAAGCATTACACCCCACCAATGCTTAGCCTTGAGAACTGCAACTTCGTGAGGAACGCGTTCACGAACATCACCTCAAGCTACTGTCCGCCCCTAGAACATTACCTGGACTTGGTTGTCGCCAGTTTGGCCCTTATATCTGTAGGAGTCATGCTTTGTCTCATTCTTTGGATACTGAACGCGAACCGCCCCCGAAGGGAGGAAGTGTTTGTCAAGTTTTCATTGCCGGTAGTATGCAAGAGCAGAGATGGTGACGTGAGTCCACAATCGCTCATGCCTTCACCAAAGATAAAATCTGAGAAATGATGTAGATCTATGTAATACTTTTTTTTTTCCCCCTTACGATCCGGGTGATTTTGCGATTACTTTGAGGGAGGTAAGGTGGAGCGAAGCGCCATCTTGCTGAGTCCTTCACGCTGTATGAGCTTGATGCTTGAGTTTGTAATCCATAAGCTGTTGCGCGATATATGTAGCTAGGTGTGTTTAAGCAAAGCACCCGCGTTTACATCAACGGGGTGTGTTTGTGCGATCATTTTGTATCTTGTGCTTCTACCAACAAATAAATTACATGTATAGTCTTTTGGCATATGCGGTTCCATCATAATCAATCTGTAATCGTGTGTTTCTGTGATGTCCTTGACGGAATTTGGGCACTGTAACCTGCGGTGAAGTCTTCATGGATCATGAGGATTGAGGATGGTGAGAACTGAGAACGTGATGAATATTATAGCGCAATAGAGTTAACATAATTGCCTTGGTGATGTTTTTAGCATTTTTTTTATTTATATTGAAGTGTTTTTGAAAACATCCGATTTATTTTTATGATATTGTTAGTAATTTTTTTAATATTTTAAGATCATATCAAGATATTTTGGGTTTGAATTATGTTTGTTTATGATCAAGATATTTTGGGTTTGAATTATGATTGTTTATGATTTATTAATATACCGAAGTACAAAATGGAAGTCAACTCACGTAATCAAAATCGCTTTTAGGTTTATGGTTGTTAAGCAGGCTACGCCACAAACAATGATGGCCAATCGCGATGATGAAAAGATTCTTAACTGCGAACATAGTTTTCGATCACCAAATTCCCATCGGCAAAACTCTGTTCCATAGTTCAAGTGGCCGGAGTCGCCTTGAGTACCTAACTTAAAAGATGACACGTAAAAGCATACAACCTGTATCCTAATATTCAACGGTTTAGGTTGTTATATGATTTATTATTCATACGTGTGTTGATTATAAATTATTATTATGACAAAGGATGAGCTCAGATGTCGGTGACGAACCAGCCCACCTGTGAAAAGGAAAAGGCCATCAAGGATTCTCATCAAATATCAATCGTTGATTCAAAGTGATTAAAAATTTAATATATTTATATAAATTTTAATTTTGATATTCAAAACAATCTAGATAAGAAATACATTTATCTATCGACTTTATTTTTTTTTAAAGTACTATTTATCGACTTTTGTAAAGGAAATATTACGCGAACTACTACTTTTATCCCAACGTATCTGATCGAAATCTAAAAACTTTCATGTCACTTTCTTCGTCAAAATGGAAAGATATGCATGGTTGATGGGTGGAGCCGCGCAGCAACCCCACCAAATTGGGAAATGGATAGAATTAATAAACCACCACGTACATAATTCCAACAAAATCAAAGGTTTTGGTTCAGCAGCCACCAGTGTCAACTTCTCATGATTTGTTTTGGATAACCATAACAATAATTATAAATATCAGAACAGTATAATCTAAGATACTACTTGGGCAACCTCTCTGTTTTTTTTTTGGATACTGTAACTATCTTGTGCTCTCTATTCGTTTCTTTATCTTGTGATGGTATAGGTAATGAATATCGGTGACATATAATGTAACAGGTCATCCTTGTTATGGTCTCAGGTGGGTACAACGAGACGGAATCACTTTTCGGACGTTACACGAAATAATGGAATGTCTATTTTTCAATTTCGAGACATGTATTCTGATCTCATAGATGCATGAGATCTATAGTGTAGACATTTCTATCTATTAATTTTTCTCATATTTACTATATATTTACTATATTTAATAAGAGAATGCTGCTACAACTTTCAAAGTAGATAAATACACCTAGGTTATGTATACTCTTGACAACCGAACTATAGGTACCACCGCTCGTGTCGAATTCATCATTTGAGGATGTATACAAATGTCAATAACATTTAATCGAAAACGATAATGTAAAGTGTATTGATCATTCACTAACTTTACACAATGCTAGAATTCTTTTTAAACAATGCTTAATTAATTTTTAAACAATGCTATAGTATTTTTTAAAACAAAAAGATCACTGATATTCTTCATTTTATGAAACATTTTTTGTTTGATATTATTTCAGTTTGTTTTACTAACTAATAAAATAGAAATGTTTGATATTGATTTTTATTTCTTAAACGAACGAAACAAATATAAAAAATAGAAAAAAAAAGATTTTTTATTTCTGTTTTATATTATATCTGAATATAAAAGTCAATTTTTTTTAATAAAAATTTTATTTTTTAAAATATTTCGATTATCATTATTAATTTTTTTTTTTATAAATTTAAATAACGATACTAGATTGTCACTTAGACAAAATTAAAATTATAAACCGCCTATGCAAGCACACAACAAAGAGATTATTGATCGTGGCAAAGAGGGAAGCCCTGACCCTTGATGGGCAGTTAAGATCTCTCCCCACATTCCATTCTCCACCAATTTTATTCTCAATTTTTTTCATTAAATAATCAAATACCCACAAAGAAATCATCGACCTTTTTGCATTCTTAAATGGCTTGGGAGTGAATTTCGAGCTTTGCTGCTTAGAAACTCAAAAAATCCCTTGCTTGTTGCCACAAACGCACATAGGAATCTTGCCGCGACAGAAACGGCAAAGAATCACAAAAATAGAAACCCTTTGTGGGAGGAAACAGAACCCACAAGTTTGATTTTGATTCTATCCTTTTTAAAGTTCTCTTGATCCATTAGGTCTGTTTCTTGGATACCCTTTGTTTCATGGAGACAAATCTGTGTTTTTGTTGCCAGTTTTGTGTTTGTTTTGGGTTTCTGATTCTTGTTTGATCAAAAAGTTACCTTTTTGGTATCTGGGTTTGGGTTTTCTGTCTGTTTTCTTGGTGGGTTTGTTTGTGTTTGTTTCCTTTGATGGTGAAAAGAGTTTGCTGTTATTGGGTTTCTTGTGGTGAGTTCAATGATTGTTTGATGTTGGGTGACAGTTTTGGTCATATCTTGGATGGTGCTGTGTGCTTTCTGAGATTACTGTTTTTTTGGGTTATTGTTTTATTGGCAAGAGAAGCTGTGTGGGTTTGTTGCTTCTGTTTCATCTAGGGAGTCAGGATAAGTTTCCACTGGATTGCACCTATATTCATGAAAAATGAATCACATAATAGGTTTATAATTCTGACAAGTCTCTACTACTATCTATGTGGTGTCTGCCTTGGTTCTGTTATTGTGTTTGGTTTCCTTTATTTGCAATACTACTTTTTTTTTCTTTCCGAATTGATGGACTCTGAATCCGAATTGTTGGAGAAAAAAGGATTGGATTGTGAAAAAATCAACTGTGTACTTGGTCCTTGTTTGATTCATCTCTTTGTTTCCTTGCAAGATATGTTTGAACGTGGTGTCAGCTCTTTGAATGTTGCATGGTGACTCACCGTACTGTTTGAATAATCTTTTTATGTTCACTTCTTGTCGTTTGACCATCATTTAGCATTTTTGTGTCCAAGAGTAGTGTAGCAAGTTGAGTTAATCAAGAGTTGTTTCATTGCAGGAGTTGTATTTGAGGCTTGTTTTAGGTGTTGTTCCCTTTAAATTGATCTCCTGGTCTCTGTTCGAGATAGTGAATTCGATTGTCTCTGGTTTCTTTCGGAGATGGGTGATCAGTTTTCATTGTTCATGAATCGGTTGCTTACTGAGTCAACTATACAAGCAATCATTGATAGCATCAATGAGTCTAGGGAAGAATACAGGGATATCGACGACTTGCTGGCTATCGATGTTCCGCCTTGTGAGTTGAGTGTGACGGATGAATCAGCCACAGGGAAAGTTGTTCAATGTAGGATATGCCATGATGAGGATATGGACTCAAACACGGAGACACCTTGTTCTTGTTGCGGGAGCTTGAAGGTTCAGATTCTCGTGTTTTATCCTCCTGAGTCAGCTCTTACTACTTGCTTATTCAGCTGACTGTGTAATATGCATGATTTGTAGTATGCTCACCGCAGGTGTGTCCAGAGGTGGTGTAATGAGAAAGGAGACACCTTATGTGAGATATGCCACCAGGTTGATGATTCCTTATTCCATTTCGAATACTCATGTGACAATCACAGCAAAGAGAATTTCAAACTAGCTACTCAAAATGAAAATGTCATCGCTTTAGCTTATATGTTGAACAAACAATTTCTGCAGGAGTTCAAGAAGGGCTATACAACACCACCTCCTCTTTTTGAATACAAGCAGACCCTGGTGAATTCCAGGTAATTTTTTCATCCTTGTTTTATTTCTGCTAGGATTCTAGATGTTTAAGACTACTAACAGCTTCTATGAATGTGACAAGTGTTTCTATGGTTTATTATCAGGAGGCTGTATGTAATGAGCAGAACAGACTTGAATGGTTCTCGCACCATTGGAACTGTTTCATCTGACCCGGTTCCTTTGGATTCCGGCTTTACCAATTCTCCTTCAAGAAGCTTACGCTATCTGTCTGTTGCAGTCATTGTAAGCTCTTCCTCACTCCGTCGCTGTATGTTCTTTTTGTTGTGATACAGTGCAAGGGTTCAATTTCAATCTTGAATCAATATATGTCGATTGCCCTCGCAACTTAATTTTTCTGCCACTGCAGTTCCTCGTGCTCTTGATTCTACGACATATGTTGCCTATTGTGGTCAATGGATCAGAGTTCTGTTTCCCATTGTTCGTCGTAAGATTGAAAACTTCGACTAAATTGAGTGTTCGTTTCTTCATTCATGGCTCTCTTAGATAAATTCACTATTGTTATCTTGTCTTGCAGTTTGCACTGTTGAGAATCACAGGCCTTGTCTCGCTCATCTGCATTGTAATGCTTACAATAAACGGCTGTCGATGGGGATGGAATCGGCGAGTAAGTTCAGCATCCCTTCTTATGGTATCTCATTCCTCTTGTTCATTATGTCTAAGCTATCTTATTATACTGATGTATTGTATTTTTAATGCTTTGTAGGCTATAATTGTGGATGATATATCTGTTGTTTCCTTGGAACAAGAATCAGACGGAGAGGAGCACTCTCATGTCATTCAAATCCATGAAATCGAGGAATGATGAAGCTTCTATGTAGTAGATCATTGTTTTCTTGTGATATAAAAAACACGGGAAAATGCAGATTCATGTCAGCTTATGCTCCCACCTTATGAGGTCGAGGAGGCTGCATTAGGAGAAAAATACACGTGAGCTATACTACAGTGTAGAGTGTAATGTTTTGCTCTCGAATTTGCGTGTTTTGAGTTGAATAGCAGCCTGTGTGTAAATACTTTGATCTGCGATCAATACAAAAGTTCTGAAGATTTCTCCTTTTCACATATAGCTTCTCATTCGTTAAAACGATCATCGCCAGTTTCCTTCTATCATGTATGGTCGCTGTAGGAGGATTTGTTTTTCCTATAGCTCCCTGTTGCATTTACATGGTTCGATGAAGAAGCATACGCATCATACGAAGTTTCAGCATTTAGCTGTATCTTTTACAATTCTCCATTCTTTGCATTCAGCAAGAAGCTCAGACATAATAAGGCTCCGACCATAAATGCCGCCTTGAACATGAGTGGGAACCAATGATTTGGGTTTATTTGTTTTTTTCACACTTTTCATTTGAAAACGGAACAGGATCCCCTGTTGTTGAGATTGTGCAGTAGGAGATTATCCATGAGTGAAAACCATCCGATGCAACCCAATGATTTGGATTTATTTGCTTTTTTTGGCTCAATTCATGGCTAAAAATTCACAACAGCTCCAACAACTTAAAAAAACAACAACCGATGACCAATGTCCTTTCAAAACTCTCATAATTTTCTTCGAGATCCATGTAATCTGTCCGTACAGTTTCTAATTCAACCAACCAAAAAACAGAATTATTGGGAGATGAACCAATTAAAAGTTCGTTAATAAACTTTCACACCCAACTGAAAAACAAGGTAAACTTAATACTTATCCAAACGAAAGAACAAATCGAGAATGTCGCGGATCACCAGAGAGGCCCAAAACTGTTCCATCATCAAATCGCAACCGTTGATCAACCACTGCACCACACATTCCCCTATGCCAACGCCCGCACCAGATTCCCTCTGGGCATTTCCCCATCCACGAAATAGTTCCAAAAATTTTCCGAATCCGAATATTGAAATTAGGGTTCCACAAAAATTCCCCCTTTTCAGTGCCCTCAAATCACCTCGAATTGTTGCGAGCTCCTCACTTCTCTTCGTCGCTGATCAATTTGATCTCTCTTCACAGGTAATCAAAAATATGGATCCGCCAGTCTTTTTTGTCGATTCCGACATGCTCGATACCCCAAACCTCTCAAATGGACGAATGAGTTAGCATCCATCAACATATCCGGCCACCACGATTTGACCCAAAACCATAATCGTAACAAAACCATCCGTGGAAATTCATTCCATCTTGGTGTCTTGCCATTGAAACTGCAACATTTCATTCCAACCATACTGACCACACCATCGAGAAAAAACATTGAAATCCATAACGGAAAACATATCGTTTATTTGCATTTGCAATCTCAGCTAATATGATATTGGCCCTTGCTGTCTGTCTGTATAGAACTAGATATAAGTACATTAACATAAAACAAAGAAGGAGGATTTCAGAGTCAGTTTTATGACATACAATTAGGAGACGAACAGTAGCAATTAGGACAAAAAAAAGTTAAAAATAAGAAGGATAGCTACTTCAAGACTGTTCGAAAAAGAAAAGGACACACATCAACTTCACTACCTCAGGAAAATTCAAGTCAAAGACCATATCCTCTGTGTGCCCAATCACAAGGGCATTTTTGTCTTACATGATGGAGCAGCTGCTGCTTGTGTTCTCATCACCGAACATATGTGGAGCAGTATCCTCACTAGGATAATGTTGTTGCTGATGATGGTAATGATAACTGGGTTGCTCCATGTAGGAGTAAGGAGCAGGGTTGTAACCGTAGTAGTATCCGGTGGTGGCCGGAATGTAGGGTGACCTGTGATACATCATCTGCGGCTGTTGCATCGTCGCGATCCCGTTCATCATGATGGACGAAGATGGATGGTTGCAACCGTGCATGTTCATCATCATAGAAGTCGGGTGATTGCCTGTAACCATGCCGTTGTTTGGGAACCCATTGTTCTGTTGTTGAACTTGATAGCCCCCAAAGCCATTCATATTATTGCCTCCTAGTACAACGATATTCGGATTGTTTCCTTGATAACCGCCGCCACTTTGTACATTTCCTTGCATTTTGCCTATCTCATTTCCCATTCTCATTCTCGGATCAGCTGAATTCATTGCCATATGCTGATTGTTCATCTGAAGTGCTGCTATTGTGTGAGGATCGATCGCCCCTCCTCCTGGATTAGGCTTCATAACAACATTCTGTGCAGCGTTTCCTTTCTTTCCACTGGTGCCGTTTACCACATTGTTCATCACTTTCACGTTGTTTGGGACACCGGCGCCATTTGCCTCAGCAGCTGCAGCAGCTGCTTGCTGCCTAAGCTGCAAACCCCTGATGAACCTCATCCGCTCGTCTTCGGTTTCATCCTCCTCCTCATCCAAGTATCCCTCGTCTTCCAAGTTGAACGCCGGCAATTTCTGTTGATTCTTGAAAGTATCGACGCCCTTGAGGATCCCTTGCTTCTGTCCTCCGTTGTTGTTCTTGTCATTGTTTATGCAGTTATTCTTCTGCTTCTGGTTTTGGTTGCTCCTATCGGACCATAGCTCGGCATGCTTGCCAGACCTGATCAGCTTCTTCATCAATGTAGAAGGGTCTATGCTCCCTGAAACCGTTACCTTTTGTTGATCTGCATCTATACTCACGGCATACACACCTGCAGCAATTTTCACAGGGAAAATTGGATTAGCATCGTTTGTTATAATAATTGACAAAGTTGAGTCCCAATGTGAGAGCAAATTAGTATAAAAGGTGAGAGCAAGAGCTAGAGAGTGCCACCTTCAATTTTCTGAAGAAGTTTCTTCACTTTAAACTTACACCCATCACAATCAATGTTCATTCTAAGCACACAAGTCTGCACAAACAAGACACAAAACAAACAACATTGAACCAAGCTCAAAACAGAAAGCAAGAAAAAATAGAATCATGATTAACTTCAAATGTTGAATTCCGTTGCGATCCAAGTAAGTTCAAGAACAGCAACCACCAAATCTAGCCTTTATCCACCACATAGGGTCGGCTGAGTAAATTCAAGAACATAGAAATAAATGGAAACATGATAATGCTTGTAACAGTTAAATGCTGTAGATTTTGTAGCCAATCCAAGAACATAGGACAAGGAAACGGAACTGTTACCTGGATTTTGAGGAGCTTGAAGTCTTCATCTTTAGTCATATCTCTTGTTTCCTGTTTCAGATGATTTGCTTGCTTTCTCTATCTGTACAAGTTGAAAGAGAAACAGAAGTGAGCAAAAACATTCATATAACCAGTCAAGCCAATAGGTTAGAATAGCTAGCGTGTGAGTTCTCAAAGCACCCAACAAACACAGTAAACTCAACTCACTTTCTCAGAACAACACTCTTTCAGTTCAGCTTTGTTGTGAGTAGAGAGAATAAGAACAAGAAGCCAAAAAGGAGATGTAGAAATGTATATGAGATTGGCTTTTAATTTTATACACAAATATACTCACATAATTGCTGAAATTCAGAGAGTCCAAAAAATAAACAGCAGAGGCTAATGAAAATATGAAAAATCAACTTGCAGGTACAAACATAAAAAAAATATTTTTTTTATTGTTGGTTTAAGTTATAACAATTTGATTTAATAATATGATAATTTATATATATATTAAATTAATAAAAAAATGATAAATTTGTTCTTATAAGTATATAAAATAAAAAAATAAGAAAATAATAATAGATGAATTGATATTATATAAAATAAGGATAT